>CACVCL010028784.1:0-90826 GCA_902729485.2 Mus minutoides | reverse complement strand
AGGAAAGGGTTTATTTGGCTTACACTTCCATACAGCTGTTCATCACCAAAGGAAGTCAGGACTGGAACTCAAGCAGGTCAGAAAGCAGGAGCTGATGCAGAAGCCATGGAGGGATGTTCTTTACTGGCTTGCTTCCCCTGGCTTGCTCAGCCTGCTCTCTTATAGAACCCAAGACTGCCAGCCCAGAGATGGTCCCACCACAAGGGGCCTTTCTCCCTTGATCACTAATTGAGAAAATGCCTCACAGCTAGATCTCATGGAGGCATTTCCCCAACTGAAGCTCCTTTCTCTGTGATAACTCCAACTGTGTCAAGTTGACACAAACCTAGCCAGTACACCATGCATCAAATCTACAAAAGCAACAACAAAAACTAACACTCCTGTGTGTCAGGGTACCTAAGTACCTTCTCCAAGATCTTAGATCAAGAGTGTAAGCCAGCAGAAAGAGAATGAACCAAAGATTCATTACAGAGTCGTTAGTAAACAGCAGGAAGGCTAGCTGTACTAGTAGGCAAATAGAAGAGAATGGCCTGGCAGGTATGCCCAACCTGCGGCTCTCACACACTCACACACACACACACACACACACACACACACACACACAGTAACTAGAAATAACATTGTTTTCATCTTGGTTGTTCCAGAGTGTGAACTCTGTAAATGACATTTTGCAATGCCCGGTAGATATTCTCTAAGTAATCTTATTGATTCAAGACAGGGTTTGTGTTGCCTTGGCTGTCCTGGAACTTGCTCTGTAGACAAGGCTATCTATCTATCTATGAATGATAGGATTTCTTTTCTATGTAAGATAGAATTTCTTTGTGTAGCTTTGGCTGTCCCGGAAAATTCTCTGTAGACCAGGCTGGCCTTGAACTCAGAGATCTGTCTGCCTGTGCCTCTCGAGTGCTGGATGAAAGGCGTACACTGCCTAACACCCAGGTATAAAAATCTCTCATTTTCATACAAGTCTCTGCCTGAGGGAAGCCCTTCACTTCCTAAATACTGTTTATTATTTAAAGAAAGATTGTTGGGAAAAATGAGGGATCAATGAGTCTGAGTTTGAGGCCAGCCTGGCTACACAGTGACACAATCTCAAAATAATAAATCCCACCATGGCCTGAGATAAAACTTGCACAGAGAAAGCAAGCCACAAACACACAAGGTAAGTTTGGATGTACAGCCCGGCCAGCCAAGCCCCATGCTAAGGCCCATCCCGTCCTCACCGCCCACCAGGTTAGAGCACCAATCCGACCGGACCACTAAGGACTTGTTTCCGGTTCAAGGTGTCCAAGAAGAAGGACCCCGCAGAGACGAGGCCTCTACTGGTAAAGTCTCAAAGGGGTCAGTAAGGACCCAGCTCGGAACCCACCCTTATCATCGCTTAACCCTCTTTCGCCCCACTCCGCGGCCCGCCACTCACCACTGACGCATGCGCAGTCGTCACGGTGCAGGGGGCGGGACCTCCGCGTTTGCGCGGTGCAGACCAGACGGAGGGGGCCAATGAGCGTCTAGTCTCGCCCAGTCAGCTTCCGGCTTCTACAATCAAGGTTTTAATTAGGTTGGGGTAGTCAGTCTTACAATTGAATCACTGATTAAAACAATAAAGGATTCATAACATTAAGGAGATTCAGAAAAACCTTTCAAACCCATTAGTCTTTCAGAGCTTTCAGTGTTGAATTCACAGTATATGAACACATATTTTACCAGTCTATCATGGTAGCTGGCAGTTTACCTTAATCAAACTAATGCTCCCTTTCATTTGGCAATTATTAAATCACATGTAATCTTTTCTTTCCCAGGGATAGGCAAACTACATTATGTTCTGCTGTTCTCTTCTCTCTATCGATTTCATGATCTGGTTGCGGAGCTTTAAATCATCGCTCAGATGCAGACGCCTTATCAATAAGCTTATAAATAAGCAGCTTGATAATGAACTGTCACAATTTCTATATACAGTAGTGTTTCGTCTGTAGAAACCCACACTTTATTTTGATTTCGATTTCTCTGAACGAATGACTACTCAATTAAACCAAATAGATCAAATCAAGTGTAACTTATCAAAATGGCAAGAAAAAAAAACTATTGAAAATGAAGAAACCGCCTGGCGGTGGTGGCGCACACCTTTAATCCCAGCACTCGGGAGGCAGAGGCAGGCAGATTTCTGAGTTCGAGGCCAGCCTGGTCTACAAAGTGAGTTCCAGGACAGCCAGGGCTATACTGAGAAACCCTGTCTCGAAAAACCAACAAGAAAGAAAGAAAGAAAGAAAGAAAGAAAGAAAGAAAGAAAGAAAGAAAGAAAGAAAGAAAGAAAGAAAGAAAGAAAGAAAGAAAGAAAGAAAGAAAGAAAGAAAGAGAGAGAAAGAGAGAGAGAGAGAGAGAAAGAAAGAAAGAAAGAAAGAAAGAAAGAAAGAAAGAAAGAAAAGAAAAGAAAAGAAACCATGGGGTGGGGGAAACCTCGTGTGAAAGCAAACTATTTTACACCTAATTTTTTTTAAAGTTTCCATTCCTTTTAAGTATGTATGCCACAATGATTACCTTCGGGTATTCAATGATATGCTATTTTTAAATATTAAAGTGTCTGAAGACATCAGAAAGCTCAACCTTTTTGTTTGTTTTTTTCAACAAGGATTTCTCGATGCAGTTCTCGCTGCCCTGTATGCATTGTAACTAAATGTTTCTCAGAGATCATAAAAATAGTATCAAAGGCAAACTAGTGCTTCTTGAAGTGAAAAAGTTTTTCAGTCAAATTGGATCCAAAAGATGCTTTCAAATCACATTTTATTTTATTTTATTATTTATTTATTTATTTATTTATTTTGGTTTTTCGAGACAGGGTTTCTCTGTTTAGCCCTGGCTGTCCTGGAACTCACTTTGTAGACCAGGCTGGCCTCAAACTCAGAAATCCACCTGCCTCTGCCTCCCGAGTGCTGGGATTAAAGGCATGTGCCACCACAGCCGGACGGCCGGCTTCAAATCACATTTTAATTAAGGAATTATTCCTTTTATATTTAGTAATGGTGCAGAGAACATACCTTGGAAGATCTCTTAAGATAGAAATATGTGGTCCTGGGGCCGGCCCTAGTGGTCAGAGGAGGCAGGTAATTCTCTGTGAGAATTCTCTGTGAGAAGGTTTAGACTACACAACAAGTTCACGGAGAGCAGGACTACATACAAAGACCCTGTCTCATAAAAACAACAAACTAACAGCCTAAATAACTGACTGAGTTTTTCTTTTTCTTATTTTTTGTGTTGGGACCAAGTTGAGCCTCCAGCTTTAACCTTTGAAGTAGAAAGGACTGGCAATTCCACAATGCTTGCCCCTTTAAAAGATATTATAATATAACACATATTGCTGAAACATAAACCCAGACTTCACTATTTGAGAGCTTTACCACAAAATTATTCAAATCAACCTAAATATGAAGCAAAGGGAGAATTCTCTCTCTCTCTCTCTTTTTTTTTTTTTTTTTTTTTTTTTTTTGGCTTTTCAAGACAGGGTTTCTCTGTATAGCTCTGGCTGTCCTGGAGCTCACTTTGTAGACCAGGCTGGCCTCGAACTCAGAAATCCCCTGCCTCTGCCTCCTGAGTGCTGGGATTAAAGACGTGCGCCACCACGCCAGGCAAGCTCTAGAATTCTAGTCCTACAAGATACAAGATGCTAGACTGAATTGAAGGAAATCCTATCAAGATGTTAACTTCACACAAATTAAAAATTAAAATTATTAATCAAATCAAAATAAGATTTGATAATGAACTAGTCATAAGTTAGTGTCAGCAGTAAAGTCAAATTTGGGAATCAGATTTTTTTCCTCTCAGAAACAACAGCATCCGGTGCACAGGAACACTTTGCTTTCAATGATACCCTGCAAAATTCAATGTGGCCAATATGACAGCATTCTGAGGTGAGGCATTTAAGAGGTGATGAAGCCTAAAGGGTCATCCTTCACTGGTGACATTAGGTCCCTTCTGCAGGAACTGGACAGGTGCTGCTTGCAACCCCTCCCTCCCTCTCTCCAACTTCAGCTATGTGAACAAACAAAAAAGCCCTCACTAGACACTCATGCCTTCATCTTGGACTTTCTGGCCACCAGAACCATGAGAACCAATGCTGTTCTTTAAACTAACCAACTCAAGCACCCTCTTGTATAGCACAAGTGGACCAAGACAGCGGACTGACTGAACCCGCCTGAGGTCTTGTGCACACATGCTATATAATGACTGTCAGATGTTGATCCTTTGTTAGAATAATTTACCAAGTAAAGTGAACGTAGCCTTATAAATAGTAACATGAAACTTAGTGAACATCCAATACTATTTTTCACTGTTTAAAAATTTCATTTTGGGAGGCTGGAGAAATGGCACCGTGGTTATTGTTCTTCTAGAGGATAAACTCAGTTCCCACTGGGTGACTCAAGTTCCTAAAGCTCTGGCTCCAAGGGATCTCAAGTCCTTTTCTGTCTCAAAGATATGAGGCAAAGACATGGTGCATATACATTCATGTAAACACCCACATAAACACTAAGGGGGAAGTATCTTTAAGAACACTACCACAATGAGAATAAAATACCTCATCCCTATTAAGATTTTATTATTCTGTGGTGTGTTTTGTGTGCATGTACGCTATATACCACATGCACTCAGGAGCTAGATGCTGAATCCCCAGGAACTGGAGTTATGGATGGTTGTGAGCCATTATATGGCTGCTGAGATTCAACCTGGGTCTTCTGCATAAACAAATGTTTTCTCTCCATCTTTCCAGCCCTGATAGCAGTGTTTCCTCTCTATCATTTCTGTAGAACACCAGAAACTTAGCCCAGTTGTAGCTCATGCTCTCCATTAAAATATACTCAACACAGAAGAACTCAGTAGGTTGCTGATGTGTATGCTCACATTTATGTCAAATACTGTGTGGAATTTCACCCACAAACTTCCCTCTTGGATGTCACCAACTATGCCCTTTGTCTCCACTTAATTCTAAAGTAAAGTTTAATGGAAATGTCATTTTAGATAATACAGAAGGCACAAGATTCCATCCATTCATGACCCTTGGACGGTTCTTGCTGATGTATATGGTTCCATCTTTAATACACAGAAACAAAACTCCAAACACAAGAAACGTTATGATTATGCTAAACAAAATGAGGTTAAAATGTATTTTCAAAATATATTTTCTTCCTAAAAAAAATTAGCTTCTGGGGTTGGAGAGATGATTCAGCATACAAGAGGACATGAGTTCCCAGCACCCACATATAAAGCCTACTGTGGGCCAGGCGTGGTGGTGCACACCTTTAATCCCAGCACTCGTGAGGCAGAGGAAGGCGGATTTCTGAGTTCGAGGCCAGCCTGGTCTACAAAGTTACAAAGTGAGTTCCAGGACAGCCAGGGCTACACAGAGAAACCCTGTCTCGAAAAACCAAAACCAAAACAAACAAAAAACAGGAGGGAAGATAAAAGGATCACTTAGGCATTGCTGGCTGCCAGCCCAGATCTAAATTCAGTAAGAGACCTTGTCCCAAGAGATTAAGGCAGCCGGCCCAACATCCTCCTCTTGCCTCAGATGGCAAAAACACAGGCTCCCACATCAGCTCACAAAGGCTTGTAACCTGAGCTCTGGGGGGCTAGGGGTGGGGTTCAACTTCCTCTTTAGGTATTCTACACAGAGACCCAACCACTTAAAAATAAACTATTTAGCCGGGCGGTTGTGGCGCACGCCTTTAATCCCAGCACTTGGGAGGCAGAGGCAGGCAGATTTCTGAGTTCGAGGCCAGCCTGGTCTACAAAGTGAGTTCCAGGACAGCCAGGGCTACGCAGAGAAACCCTGTCTCGAAAAACCAAAAAAAAAAAAAAAAAAAACCACAACCCCCCCTATTTTAGCAATGAATATATACCCAGTGTAGTGTCTACATATCATTTCATAACCAACTAGTAACATTTCAGTAATTGTCTCCCTAAGTACCTGTGATGTTTTTTGAATGAGAATGATCCATTGGCTCAAAGATTTGAATGCCAGTAAATCAGGGGATGGCACTATTTGAAATGATAACGTGTGTCTTTGCTGGAGGAAGTGTATCACTGGGGATGTATTCTGAGGTTTCAAAAGTTCCAAGCCAGCTGCAGTGGCTCTCTTCTGCTGCCTGCTGATCCAGATGTTGAACTTTCAGCTACTTCTCCAGTACCAAGCGTCTGGCCATGATGATAATCGACTAAAACCTCTGAAACTATAAGCCAGGCCTAAAGAAATGCTTTCCTCTTTACAAGAGTTGTTGTGGGGCCGGGCGTAGTGGTGCACGCCTTTAATCCCAGCACTCAGGAGGCAGAGGCAGGTGGATTTCTGAGTTCGAGGCCAGCCTGGTCTGGGGGGGGGGGCGTCGGGGGGAAGAGTTGTGGCCATGGCGTCTCTTCACAGCTACAGAACACTGACTAAGACATAACTTGGTACCGGAAGTGGGGTATTGCTATCAAAGTTCTGACTATGCTGCTTATTGGTGGACTTGGGATTCTGAAAGCAGTTTCTTTTTTTTTTTTGTTTTTTTGTTTTTGTTTTTGTTTTTGGAGACAGGGTTTCTCTGTATTACCCTGGCTGTCCTGGAACTCACTTTGTAGACCAGGCTGGCCTCGAACTCAGAAATCCACCTGTGGCCATACCTGGGGCGTGGAAGAGAGTGATGGCGAGAGTAATGTAGTTTATGATGGCCTGGGCTCAAGGTTTCAGAGAATATTAGTAAGTGGCCTGGAGACTGTTCTTTTTTATTTTTCAGGTTTTTATTATTATTATTATTATTATTATTAATTTTTATATGTAAGTACACTGTAGCTGTCTTCAGATATACCAGGAGAAGGTGTCAGATGTCATTAAGGATGGTTGTAAGCCACCATGTGGTTGCTGGGATTTGAACTCAGGACCTTCAGAAGAGCTGTCAGTGCTCTTAACCGCTGAGCCATCTCTCTAGCTCCCCCTGCCCCCTCTGGACAGGGTTTCTCTGAGTAGTCCTGGCTGTCCTGGAACTCACTTTGTAGACCAGGCTGGCCTCAAACTCAGAAATCCGCCTGCTTCTGACTCTGCCTCCCAAGTGCTGGGATTACAGGTATGTGTCACAACTGCCAAGCCTCTGGAGACTGTTCTTATGATATTTTGGAGAACATGGCTGCTTTCTGCTCGTGCATGAAAACACGCCTGAAGCTAAATTGAAGTTCTGGATTATTGGTATCAGCAAAAGAGATTTCAAGAAAGCCTAGTACTGACTGTCATGTGTCACTTTTATGTAGATCTGTAACAAAAAGGTACTAGCTGAGCAAGAAAAATACAAAATGTAGAGTTTGAGGAAACAAGGACCATCAGGAAGTGTAATGGAACTACGTTCAGTGTTCAACGATATAGTTTAAAGAAAAGCCTAATGCCAGGAATAAAAGAAGTGAGAGCAAGGCCACACCCAGCTAAGCTTCCAACTCCTGAAGAGGAGCCAGGGAGGCCACTGTGTGAAGCTGTGAAGGTGAAGCCTAGATTTCATTGGAGACACCAAGATGTTAATGTCAGAGCAGTGAGAAAGCTGCAGACCAGGTGTGAGCCAGAGGCAGACAGAGGTGCTGCAACCAACAAACTGAAAGGAGTTGGAGAGCTGAAGAATGCTTTAATATCAGACAATGGGATGTAGAAATTGGAATATGCCCAACTGGTTTCTGTTCTTGTTTTAGCCCAGTATTTCCTCCCTGTGCTCCATTTCCTCCCTTTTGGAACGATAATGTATATCCTTTGCGATTGTATGTTGCAAGTATATGGTCTGCCTTTTGATTTTACAGGGGATTTTTTTAAGAGTTCTATGCGTCTCAAAAGAGACTTGGGACTTTTAAACAGTGTTGAAACTGTTAAAGACTATGGAGACTTGAAGTTGCACTGAACACATTTTTGCTTATTATATTGCTACAAGCTTATAGGAGCCAGGGATGAAATGTGGTGGTTTGAATAGGAATGCCTCCCTCTCCCTATAGGCTCACGGATTTGAACGCTTGCACACCAGGGACTAGTACTATTTGAAAAGATTAGGAGGTTTGGCTTTGTTGGAAGAAGTATATTATTTGGGGTGAGGTTTGAAGTTTCAAAAAACCAAGTGAGGCCCAGTGATTCTCTTCCTGCTGCTGCAGGATGACCCAGATGTAGAGCTCTCAGCTCCTTCTCTAGCACCATGTCTGCCTGTGTGCTGTTATGCTTCCCACCATGATGATAATGGACTGAACTTCTGAACCTGTAAGCCAGCCCCAGTTAAGTGCTTTCTTTTGTAAGAGTTGCTCTGGTCACGGTGTCTCTCCTCAGCAGTAGAACATTAAGACAATACCCATGAACAAATCACACATGGTCAAACCAAAAATGTAATAAAAATATTTAGTGAAAACACATATTTTGACGCCCATTGATGGATTAAAAAATACAAATAAAGTTTTATCAATTTGATATTCAGGTTATAACTGGCTCTACACATAGCCTTGGTTTATTCCCTAAAATCATACTGCAGTTATCTTTTGAAAAATTAAATGCCTTCATTAGTTATATTAATAGAGGTAAATATTTAAACAGTATACACTCCCTGGGTCTCTTTAAAAAAAAAAAAACTAAAAAGTCTTAGTGTAAGTTTAAAATTTTAATATTTATAAATTTAAAAATGTTACACGTGCTGAATGATAGCAGTGCTGACATTCTGTGACCATTAAACCACAGCTCACGGCATAGAGCTTCTTTCTTTGTACAGAGAATAAGATCACAATACCAGGATTTGCAATTTGTCATAATTTCGTGGTAAAAGACACCACGCGAGAAAACCTGGGCTCAGAGCACACTTGAGGTCAGATTCCCCACCCCCACCCCAGTAGGTACATAGTGCAGATATCGTAAATTTCTTCAGGCTAGGGAAATTAGCCGCCAGAATACACCTGACAGCTCCTAATAGTTAAGAGGCCTGAAGATGCAAACAGGCCCAGAGATCCAAACCTTCCCACAACTGGGAAGTTCTGGAAACAGGTGAAGAGCAGGCCACAGTGGGGACAGGGAGCTGACTAGTGCCAGTCACACACCTCCCACTCGACAGAGGGAATCATCACACAGCTGAATATCTCAGTCTTTACAGAGACTTCCACATACACATCTATAAGACAGAAACATCACTTCATCCATCTTCAAAACTAGCAAAATGAATGTCCATTATTAATCGTCTAATTTTACCTGAACCAAATATATTCTTTGGCTACATAGGTCATGGTTTCCCATTATAATCAACCAGGAACACTTCACAATTTTTATGCCTAAGGTTAAAATGAAGTTCAACTTGAGCCATGGCCCTTTAAATCAACTTGAATTCAACAAGATGTTAAAGTTGGACATTTTCCTTTCTAATTCTAGGAAGCCAAGTTTTAAAGAAATGCAGTGTTTTTAGAAAAAGTCAGAGAATATCCACTTACATTCTCAAATAATTTAAAATGCTATTACATACCCAGTCATCTATGGTATTCTGTGGGGGGATTTGGTAGAAAATTATAATATTAAAAACATATCTAGCAGTATGGTGGCACACACCTTTAATCCCAGCATTCAGGAGGCAGGTGGACCTCTGAGTTTGAGGCCAGTTTGATCAATAGAGTGAGTTCTAGGACAGCCAGGGTTACACAGAGAAACCCTGTCTCGAAAACCAACCAAACCAAACCTCCCTCATATCCGAATGAGTTCCTTCCTCTTTCTTCGAAAGAAAGAGTCCCTCTGCACAGCACTGCAGTTCCTTCAGACTTGAAATGCTAAATGTTTTACTCAGAAAACAATATTGATAATTACTTGTAAGACAGAGAGCTAGGAAGGGCCAATGACAATCACCTCTGACAACAGAGATGGCCAACAAAATATATGTAAGAATATAACAAAGAAAAATATTTTCAGGGTTCAATCAACACTACCTATCCCCTAGGAAGCTCCAAGCTGAAATTATTAAAACTAAGAGCCAGCTTTCCTTCAGTATTTGAGGGATTCATACAAGTAGTAACAGAAATAAGAGAGAGCTGAGTATACAGACTTGACTTCAAAGAGTGCTGAGTGGAGGAGAATTATACATCTGTTTTTAAGTGAAACTGTGACAAAGAGTAGCAACCCTTCCATCTGAACAGACGAAAATGATTATCATTAGATATTTGTCCATACAATAAACTTGAAATTTTTAAGTTAAATTTAGGGAAAGAATTACAAAATGTCATTTCTATCCACAAAAGCAATACAGTCATGTTGACATAACACAGTCTTCCACCAGAATCAGAGTCAACCACTATGTCCGAAAAGGACACTGTCAAATATCCAAAGAGCCACTAACTAACTCAACATAAGGACATTGTCAAATTACCCTTTCCAGAGACCTAAAGGAGCAATCGCAGGAGCTGCTACCTTAGCACCAGTGTTAACAGACAACCTCCACGTGCCTGTGTAGATTACTTAGTGATTGTGCCCTGGGAAACAAATGATCAAGAATCATAAAATGAGACAAAGTGAACAAAAGTGTGGAAAAATAAAGGCTAAAAGATACTGTATGAAAAACAAACCTGAAAAATCAAATACTTGACAGTGTCCCTTTAATGTGTATTTTTAAAAGGGCACATAATTTTTTGTTTTAAAAATATTTTCCAGTCAGTTTGAAATGGAAAAACTAGTCCGTGAGCATCAAGTCAGCGGCCTCAATACCCACAGGGCAAGAGCATCAGGAAAAAAGAAGTGGGACACTAATACAGTTCAGAAGTCCAAGGAGCGCTAGGAAACAAAGCAAAAAACAAAACTGGGCCAAAGACCAAACTTAACACTCAAGAAAGCGAACAAACACACAAACGCCCTGAAAGATCTGAGTGGGACAATTAAGTGGCGGTCTCATTATCTAAAATACGGTGGGGTCTTTCCCTCATCTTACCACTAATCAACATTCTGGTGATCATTTAAGCATTATTTGGTCCCATCTAAAATAAATCTTCCTTCAATCAAGAGGGGTGTAACTGAATTGGAGTATATCATCCTAGGATCTTGTCAAATGTAATAAATATAGTTCTGTCTGAATACAAGTTATTATACACAGATAGATGCCTTGTTACTTACCAAAGCATCCTTTCCTACACATCTCTGTTTTGTCCTGGCCAGTTACCTATCTATTCAGTTGGATCTCAAGGCCTTCTGTCAAAAGGCCCACATCCTTCACACACACAGGTACACAGAAACCACGCCTGCTGAGGAAACATAGACATGAAGAACAATACAAAGTAGTGATTGCTGCTGCAGATCAATTAAAGAGAAAAAAAAATCTAAAAACAACCTTTTTAAGTATTTAAAATACAAAGCATGTAGAATTGTATTTCTTCTTTGCAGTAGAGATTTTTTTTTCCATACTTACTGTTACTACATGGTGATCAATTTAGAAGAAAGGATTCTCAAAAAGTTATGGCCCTAAGCTTTGCATCCTCGCACACCTACCATCACAGGTACAGGATGTAATTTAGATGCTCTGCTTATACAGTTACACAAAATTTCCAGAGCATCAGCTATTAAGATACACGTACTGTGCAGTTCAGGTAGGAGGACAGTACCTGACAGATGGTTTAGTAGGGAGGCGTCAAGAACAGCAGAGGAGCCTGCCCTTGCATGGCAGTCTCATATGCACCTAGGTCAGAGACCTCGAGCTGCCACTGCGCTGTGTGACTGGTCCTGCAGTGGGCAGTGTCAGAGGCCTGCTATTTATAAATGAGCTTTCATTTTCATAATTAAAGCTGACACCAAAATGAAGGAGCACGGGAGCAGTATAAAAATCCTGATTAGAAAAGCCAGAGGATCTAAAGAGAATTTTTCTTTTTCCTTTTTTAATGATAGATCATATATTGTAACCCAGACTAGCCTGACCTTCACACTCAGCTTCCTGCATGCACCACCATGCCGAGCGAAAGTTAAATGCTTAAGTCTTTGAGACTGAGTTAGTGCGGCTCCTGTGACATGAGGTTAACGCCCGCTTCAGCATAGTTATTGCCCCTAATGCCCCGATGTGCAACAGTCTGTGTGAATTAGTCATTCACACCCATTAAAAAGTTATTGCTTAAGCAAGCCATTCAGAGTAGATACAGGCTGTGTGGCTGGACAGAAACACACCGAGAAAGGCAACCACGCTGGGATGCTCTTCCACTCACTGATAAACATAAATACATAATCAAAGGGGCAAGAGGTTCATAGCAGCTAATACCCAAAGCCAACTCTTAAGTGTCAAGACTTAATTTCTCTCTAAAGCAAATCTGGTTTGTCTTTTCCTCTTAAAATTAAGGCAATGAAATGGCTACAGTTCCTAAAGTCATCTTTACGGAACAAAAATATACACGTATTTTCCTCAAGTTCAGGCATCACAGTCTGATTAGAAACCTGAAATAATTACACAAAACCTGCAACAGTGAGGCTGAAAGGGAAGGGAAGGGAGGAAGTAGGGAGAGGGTGGACGATGAAACCAACAAACACTTGTAAGGATCTTCCTGCGTAATTATAATCACTGAAGGAGGGAAATGCTGGAAAGCACAAAACCTGTTACATGGTTTCAGCATCTCTTGTATTGAATTAAAACTTTTAGGGTAACGAAAGGGAGGAGCTTATTAAAATGGTTACTCTAGAGTCCAACAACCAAATATTCTAATGATGCACAGTAGGGCCCCAGAATCCCCTCCTAAGAATCGGCTCCTCGGGTGATGAGGGGTCTATGGACATTTTGGAAACTAATGCCGAGAACACACCAACTGTGGCTACCCACCTATGCTCTGACAAAAGGGGAAAAGGCACTGAATATGAATTTCATGGTGCCCATATCTGTTTGCACATATATGGAATTGCATTTTGAAAAAATATAAATCACCATTCAGAATCTAGAAGACAAGTATACGGCAGATGATGGCTAACACCTAACGACGAAGCTGATTTCAAGTTGACCTCTCCTGTTTCACCGAACTCCACATCAAAGTCTCAGGCTTTCCAAAATCCAAAATGGTCAAACGAACTGAGGAACAGGACAAGACTCAAGTCAACTTTCAGCAATTCAGTGCACTTTGCAGAAAGGATCTAAGTTAAGCTTATAGCTCTGTTTGTTTATTTTACACAAAGGAGACCACCAACATTTGCCATAAATTCTTCTAAACTCTTTAGGAAGGCCATCTTCTGCTTCCGGTCCAGGGCAGGAGGAGTGCTGCTTGCTGTGAGCTTGTTGAAGGCATCTGCTAATCTCTGGTAAATGACTGGGTCTTGTTGACTTGATAGTAATGTCTCAACCAGTTCAGAATATTCAGCCTGCAGAAGAGACAAGGCAGCCATAACAATGTTTCCTTTGGGGGATCCTAGCAGGGAATGTGGGGTTGGTTCTAAGGCAGGGCAGACAAAAAAATCTTTCCAACAGTTCAGTGTTTAGATCTTGTTCCCACCTTATCTATGCGCTAATTAATTTAATATGTATGTTATTGTGAGATTGACACTATTAATATTCCCATTTTACAGATGGAGACTCTACCAGATTGAATAATATACTGAGAATCCCGTGAGTATAGACATTCTGGCTCCAGACCCACATGGTCCCAGCTTTGCGGCATAACTCTTGTGCTTGGCATGCTAAGGTGAACAGTTCTCTAGTGGCTCATGCAAATACACTGTCCTCCCAGTTCTGAGGGCAGCAGAAGCGTGGAGAAGGGTTGAGAGCTCTCTCAAAGTAGAGACAGAACACTTTAAAAGTCACAAGCCAGCAATGTAGCAGTGGCTTTGGATAATGAAGTGGTGGCATCTTCTATCTTTATTATTCACTCTCAGACACTAGTAAACAGGTGCGTGTGCAGAGGCTTAAGGGAAAGTGACCTAGAACAGAGAAGCACTATGGAAAAAGCTAGTCTGTCATTAATTTTCATGAGCTTCCTAGAACATCACAACATCCAAATGAGGAAATCAGATATGACATAGAGCAAAGAGAAGCCGGGTACAGTTTCCCAATACCCATCCCACTGTCTACAACATAGAGCCAGAGTGGCTGCCTGAACTGTCCTGTGCAAAGGACAGGCCTGCTCGGAAGGCCAGCATAATCTTAGATAATCTTCTCACTGTTAAGAAACAGTACTGCTTCTGGACAGGCAGCAGGAATCACACTAGCTGTTCTAAAGTGCCCACTCTCTTTTTTCTGTCTTTCAAAAAAACAAAAACAAACAAACAAAACAACAACAAAATCAAACAGCTGGGCGGTGGTGGCGCATGCCTTTAATTCCAGCACTTGGGAGGCAGAGGCAGGCAGATTTCTGAGTTTGAGGCCAGCCTGGTCTACAAAGTGAGTTCCAGGACAGCCAGGACTACACAGAGAAACCCTGTCTCAAAAAACAAAACAAGGGGCTGGTGAGATGGCTCAGCCGGTTAGAGCACCCGACTGCTTTTCCGAAGGTGATGAGTTCAAATCCCAGCAACCACATGGTGGCTTACAACCACCCGTAACAAGATCTGACGCCCTCCTCTGGTGCGTCTGAAGTCAGCTACAGCATACTTATGAAGAATAATAAGAAATGAATCCTTAGACTGGAGAGACCAACCGGAGCAAGTGAGGCTGTCTGGCGAGTGGAGCCGAACGGGGAAGGCCAAAGCAAGCAGGGACAGCCGGAGCTAGCGGGGCCGGAGCGAGTGGGGCCAACCGGAGCAAGCGGAGCCGATCAGAGCGAGCCGGGCCTGCTGGAACGAGCGGGGGGCCGTATGGGGGCGGCCGGGAGCGAGTAGGGCTGGCGGGAGCGAGCAGGGTTGACCGGAACAAGGAAAAAAAAAAAAAAAACAACCAAAAACAAACCAAAAACCCTCAAACTATTTTTACATTTACTTATGGGTATGTGCTATATGTGTTTGGAGTTGGTCCTCTCTTTTCACAATGCTTGTCTTATTTCTAATACATATTTTAGAGTGTGTGTGTGTATGTAAAAACAACTTGCATAATTGCTACCTTCCCTCCACCATGGACATAGGACTAAGGATTGAACTCAAGTCATCAGGCTTGGTATCAGTACCTAAAGCACCCTTTGAGCCACCCTCTCAGGCCCATGGTGCCTTAGTAACCAAATCGACAGAAAAGGAAAAGGAGCACACATCTGAAAGGAGGAAATACTTGTAAGTAGTTGCCACAAGAGGACAGCACAAGAAAAGAAAGCCTAAAGCACTTCTGGCCTGGGGTACACATTGTTACATTAATCCCATAGGATCTTTAAGGTTCAACAACAAAAAAAAATAACACACTGTCTAGTAGAAGTGGGCTTTGTGAGTTAGGATCTGAAAACCCTACTTTGAGGATAACAAAGTGTCTCCAACCTTTCACTTGGGCATTCTAAGGTATGAGGGGAAATGGAAAATTAAGCCACACACTTCCCCAATTTGTTCTTTTATATAGTTGATAGGCATTTTTCAGAATTAGGAGGCTAGTGTGCTTCTGTTAGATTAATCCCATAGCTATGATGTTTTAGAATCTTTAAGGTTCAACAACAACAACAACAACAAAACCACATTGTTTCCAAATCACTAAAGAAAATAATACTCTGTTCTTTACATTCTCTGAAGGCAAACTCCTGCTCCCAATCTGATTCACCTTGCCACTCGATGAAATCTGAATTCCTCAAAGATACCACTCACTCTCTTGTATACATACAAAGGGCTTCTAGCACAAGTGATTAGAGCCAAGCTTTTAAGTAAGAACTACATCAGAGAATGGCTCCTAACGGGACGGGATCTTTTGATCAAACTGTAGTGACCGGCCTGACAGGTTGGAAAGTCTGGGCATGGTCCCGAGGCAAAAAGTTCACGGAAACTTAGTCTCCTGGAGTCGTGGCGTCCTGTATAAGAATGCTCCACCGTCCCTGCTTTAGTTGGTGAGCAGATCTCTGTGCTTCCTTTCAGTATTGTTTTGTTAATACCTAAGCAAGATCGAGCTTTGCTTCCTGGCCTTCATCAATGCCCTGGGTGGTCCTTGAGCCAACCCTGGGCTTGGAATTCAGAAAGAATGTTACCTATTCAATGACATTCAGAATTGCCTTTACTATTGTAAGAGAGATAGTGAAATAAATCAGGCATTACTATCTACTACATAGAGTTAGAAATCTCAGGGCAAGCTTAGCAACGTAAGTTTAGAATTCTTATTATAGTTACATATGGCAGCCTACATTACTTATTAGTAGAAAGTCCCTCCACACTACTCACCTAGAACAAAAGCCAAGTCACTCCCATATACAGGAATTTACAATAGTTTAGGAAGTAGATTGGGCTGTGGTTTTAGAGTATTGCATTATTCATGAGAAGGCTAGCTAGAGCAGAACCCCTTAATTAGAACCATGACTTGGGTGTGAATGCCCCTGCCCTGGGAGTGTCAAGACCTCACACCTGGCTTCTAAAACTATAGCTGACCTTAGATAGAGCTGACTTTGTCTCAGCTGTTTTATTGCCCAGTTCCTACCAGTCTTTGTGTTTACCTTTCCTCTGTTTTGTGTAAGAGTCATTAAGCATCCGGTACCGGTATTAAGCATTGTACCTTGGCGATGTGTTACCTAACTCCCCTATTTTCTTCTGTATAAAAAGTCTGATGCTCAATTTGACAAATTACATTCAGATCCACACTTCCTTGTGTAGTTTCTGTTTGTCATTCGCCGAATCCTTGCCCACTTGCTTCAGAGAACTCGACCTATGCAGACAAGGGGCCTAAAGGTCTGCGGCAACAAACAGATTGCCTAAAATATAAAACATAAGCACATGAGGAAGCTAAGAAATGTCCCTGGGGTCATGGGCTTAAGTGTCCCTGGATCCACAAAGAGCTGGTGTGCAAAGGGGGTGCAATACCTGGTGCAAACACACCAATGTGTAGAATGCTTCGCCTGCTGCAGTAGTCATCTCCGTGTTGTGCTTTTGCAAGACCAGCATATCAAAAACCAGCTGAAAGTACATAATAAGATACATCCATAAAATACAGAATTATTTATTTTATTTATATGAATACACTGTAGCTGTCTTCAGACACACCAGAAGAGGGCATCGGATCTCATTACAGATGGTTGTGAGCCACCATGTGATTGCTGGGACTTGAACTCAGGACTTCTGGAAGAGCAGTCAATGCTCTTAACCACTGAGCCATCTCTCCGAAGGTCCCGAGTTCAAATCCCAGCAACTACATGGTGGCTCACAACCATCCATAATGAAATCTGATGCCCTCTTCTGGAGTATCTGAGGACAGCTACAGTGTACTTACATATAATAAATAAATCTTTTAAAAAATATATATATTTTCTCTTCCCTAACAGAATGCAAGTACATTTTCATTTGAATCAAGAGTTTCATGGGTTTGGCAAGATAGCTCAGGGGCTAAAAGCACTGGCTGCCCTTCCAAAGGACGTGATTCTATCCCCAGCATCAACACAGTAGTTCACAACTGTCTGTAAATCCAGATCCAGGGAGTCTGATGCCCTTTTCTGACTTCCACAGGCATCAGACAAACACCCATATACCTATAAATAAAAAAGCTCCCTCTTATTATTCTATAACTGAGCCGCAGCTTCCCGGTTAGTTGGCATGGCAGGCAAGTACTTAACTCAGCCTGGTTAAGTAGACGATTCTCCAACTTATCCACCAAGCATCTTACCTTAAGGAAGTGTCGTGTTGCTAGAAAAAGTGGTGAATCCGTTTCTTGTGCTTTAGCACACTGCTCAGCTAATGGTGTCAAGGCCTCGAGACAAAGCTGGCATACTTCCGAACTCATTCTGAACACAATGGTCAAAGAGCAAACTATATCAGATATACCTGACTTTATAGGACTTTTTGTAGCTAAGAATACAGACAGTGGGGTAGGCCAGATTGCAGTGTCTCAACTGAGTTAGAAAAGAAGTATTTCCACACTAGATGGCCTCTGAGAGTTTCCAGGTCTAGTAATATCTAGCTTGTTTCTGCAGATGAGATTATACAAGTGATGACACTATAATGTCAGCAGGCTAAGAATACAGAACAACTGCAATGCATCACATGACCTAATGAAGGAATGACCAGAGAGAGGGCCAGGTACTAGAATGGATGAAAAGGGAAAAAAATTCATAGAAATTTACAAGAGAAACAGAGTTAGAATCAGGCATGGTGGTGAAAACCTTTGATCACAAGCACTGGTAGGCTTAGGACCACTCTAGTCTACAGAGTGAATTCCAGGACAACCAAGCTACACAGAGAAACCCCGACTCAAATAAATAAATAGATAGATAGATAGATAGATAGATAGATAGATAGATAGATAGATAGATAGATAGATAGATAGATAAGAGAAGAGAAAAAAAGGAAAAGAAAGAATTAAAGCAGTTACAAATTGAGCTATAAAAGAAAAACAATCATTTTAAAAACTAAAAATTCCCTCCCCTAATAACAATGTTCATTTAAAGGATACGATGTCATTCCTAGTTCTAGGGAATACATCAGACTCTTAAACAGATCCTCAGGAAGCTGGGGTATCTTTTCAGGAAAAATCTCACAAATAAATGTGATCAATTTGTAATATTGATTACAAAGCGTTGGAAACTGAAAAAGAAATATTAAATACTTTTGTTTAATACTGTCTCATAAAACAAAAAACTACCAAGCTCATAACTAGTATAACAATTTTCAAGATGTATACAAAATATAGACAACATTAAGACCTGCAGAAATGTAAAATACATTAAAGGAAATCTTTCAGTAGCTGTTATTGAAAAAAAACATATAGTAGAAAGAATTCTCTTCCTAGAGGCTAATGGGAGATACAGAAAAGTCCTGGTATTCTATGCTGACACTGAAGCAATCTAACACCTAAATGATCTGGGGAACAAAGGCTTTGGTTATGTGTATTCCCACTTAAATGTGTTAGAAAACATGTTAAACTGATAAACGATATTCATGGAGTAGAGTTGTCAGTCCTTTTCCATCTTTCTACTTGGATAACCCTGAAGAACAGAGGGAAAGCAGGCAATCTAGTCTAACCACAGAGAAAATGTGTACCAAATGTTTACAATGGCTGACTTAGTAGAATGGAAAAACACTAAAAGCAAACCAGTATACAAAGCTGAGTTAAGTCTCCCATCCTAAGAGTAGTTACAAAAACTCTTGGTTCATGGGTTGGCAGGCATTGCCCAATAGACATTCCTCAGGGAAGATAGGGCATAGGATAGCCTAAAGTAACCTCCAAGTCTTTTGTCTCCATCTCCCGCCAAAAGACAAACAATGACAAATTTGAAGAGCGTTAAAACTGCTAGCAGAACTGTTTTCCTGTGGTAGTCCCTGATAAAATAAGTTACTAGTTATCTGCAAACACAGGACTAGGGCTTGTGTACTAAAGTAAGCACAGTTGACTGTAGTAGAAATAGAAATATTAATACTCTTATGTTTATATTATTTTAATTACCTTCAAAAGATCTTGTGACATTAAGGGCAGAATTAGGTTTACTCCATATAAAACGACATCCGCTGCCGACACAGATCTGCCTGCTGCTTGTCCTGGCTCATGTCCTCTAAACACTTCATCTATCAAAATAAAAAGCATACTTGTGCAGTCCTCACTTAAATCTCCAAAGCTAATATTCCCTTATGAAAACATGAATAGAGTCAAGCTTAAAGACCCAAGAAGTCCATTAATAGATATCAGGGAAATCTGATACTCCCAGCCCACACCATCCTTTTGTACTATAGTTGGAGAATCTGAGTACTGGATACAATAACAGTGTATAAGTATGGGCAAAAGACATTCTTGAAGTCAAAGTTAACATTAGTGTCTTGTTTCAGTACCCCCAGCTAATTTGGATAATCCTATGAAACTAACAGGGTGGACAATGAACAAGAAATTGAATCAACAAAGTCAACAGAGCAAGAATGATCCCAAGGACTGGACAAGTGACTGATGTGGGCTGCTACGGTACCAGCTTAGAGAACCTCGACAGAAAGAAAATCTCCCACCATGAGTGCACAATACGAGGCAATACTAGATACGAGGTTTTCGCTTATAAAATAACCCACTTCTATCAGGTTTGAAGATAAAGTTAGCAGGTTGGTAAAGCTAACTAGCGCGGGGAGAGACTTTGAAAACCTTGCACTGAAGGTAAGCATTTAAAGGCACTGGGGAGAAAGAGCCCCTTAGTCTCTTGTGTTGGAGGAGCAGCTGCACTTCTTCTGTCTGTTACTCTGAGACCAGATCTGCAGAACAAACGAGGAAGTCCGGCAGTAGCATATGAAGAAAGCAGAGATAAGCTACGATAATGAGTTCTACTCACTGACCAACCTCTTGTCTGTAAGTATAGTTATTTTTTAAAATAATGTATTTATTTTTATTTCATTTGCATTCATGTTCTGCCTGCATGTCTATCTATGTGAAGGTGTCAAATCCCCTAAATTGAGTTACAGGCAGTTATGAGCTGCCATATGGGTACTGGAAATTGAACCCGGATCCTCAGGGGAAGAAGAGCAGACAGTGCTCTTAATGGCTAAGTCATCTTTCCAACCCTGTGGTACCCTAATGGCCCAGTGTTATGGAGGAAATATCCAGGGAGCTCCAACCCCAGATACCTTAAACATTCCTTAAACTGCAGGAATTAACTATCAAGTCTAAAATCCAGTACTTCCTACTCCGATGGATTTTCCATGCTATATCCATAAAATGTCGAGTTTGATTGGGCAGTCATCTCAGAAGACATGGAAAAGCCAATGAAATACTCCTCTAAAGCAATGTTCCTCAATGCTTTGACTCTGATACAGTTCTTCATGTTATGGCTACCCCCAACCAAAGAATTATTTCATTGCTATATCATAACTGCAATTTTGATTACTGTTATGAATTATAATACAACTGATATGTAGGATATCTGCTAAAGAGGACTCAATGCCCCGACTGAAAACAGCTACTCTAGAGACCAGGGCCTACAGACACATAGAGATTTGAATGTGAACTCAAACGTACTAGCTACGAGCATGGGGGTGAATAAGCCAATGAGTCTATGCTGGTCCCTCACCAGTAAAGTGAGAGTGGCAATGGAACCTGCTGCATGGCCTTGTGGGAAAAGCAGCAGTTGGCATTTACCAAGAACCATTTAACTGAAGAGAAAATGAAGGCAGAAGCCAGTTTTCTTTTAGATAAAAGACGTGTGTGATAGTTGTAGAATAAATTGATTTTTTTATACTAAAAAAGAAAACAACAAATAAAAAGTTGATATTCACATTTCAAAAGTAGACAAGAAAAAGGTCTCCATCTCTGTCTTCACTTCAGCTAAAGAAACTTACTTCCATTTGTTTGGAAAAATGATCTTCCTCATTAGATTTTACTGGAAGAAAATAACCTGTAGCTTTAACAAAACCAATAATAACAAATGAAAGGACCACTGCAAGAGATTTTACCTGTGTCACTAAAGTCTATGAACTCCTTTGAGAGAAGGTTAGTGAGAAGCTCCATAATGAGAAGCAGGTCCTGGTATTGCTCTTCCTCCGCCGTGACGTCTATCCTTTGCCGCCCTAAGTTATTCTTAGAATACACTTGTAACAAAGTAAGGCAGGCTTCATATAAATGCATAGCTTTGGACTGTAAGAAAATATGAGGAGTGGTATTACTTGGTAGGATCTGGTAGATGAGTCAAAGTGTGAATCTACTCTAAGTTACAACAACAGCTCTACTATTAACAATAGCAAAGGGTTGAGAGTCGGTAGAGTGCTGGCCAGGCAAACCTGAGTGCAGATGCCCAGTGCTGCTGCATGATTAGGATCCTATACAAGGAGGAGGAGACAAGGGCCCTTCTGGCCTGCTTGGCTTGGTTAGCTGTAAGGTCAGTAAGTCCTTGTCTCAGAAAGTAAGGTAGAGACCCACCCTTGACTTCTATCATGCACACGTGCGCGCACACACACACACACACACACACACACACACACACACACACACACTCTGCCATCAACAATAATAAAAGGAGCTGGACATGGTGGCATACACCTTTAATCTCAGCTCTTGGAAGGGAGAGGCAGATGGAGCTCTTTGAGTTTGAGGACAACTTTATCTACACAGGGAGATCCTATCACAAAACCAAAACAAAAAAAGCTCTAACAAGAAAACAATTAAAGATCAATAATAAAAGTATATTTATAATACAGCTATATTTAATATATTAGTCCTCCTATAACACTAACATTTTAGAGTAAGAATTATATTCATTCAGCTTGACTATCTTGGAGAAACACAACTATGCATTAAATATGAAGAAAAGAATGGAACATCATTGCTTCAGAGACTTGTAATCCTGAAGGAATAAAACTTACCTCTCCAAGATAGCATATTTGTTTATGTGCAACTTCAACAAAAACCTCTATAATGAGATTGACAGTTTCTGGAGTATTTTTGTAAACTTCCATTAAACCAATGCAATTGTTAAGGAAGTCCATTAAAAAATTAAAAAGGATGGCTACATTGTCGATCTGGGTGGCCTCAGCAATGCCACACAGGGCCTCCAATGTGGCAGTGATCTCCTGCTTGACTTCCTCCTGCTGACACATCTGCTGAAAGTTCTCTTGGTTTATCACTCTCAGGAATCTCTGCTGAAGAGGCTGAAGAACCTGTGGAGGTGCATCACAGCATAAACTTCCTAAGATGCAGAGTGAACTCCTCAACCTGGATGAGTATATTCCCCAAAATATTCTCACTGGGGCAGAATGAGCACACAAAACAAGGACTATTTGAACCACTAAGTTCTCTGCCCCTTAAGTCTTTGACACAGGGTCTTGCTAGGTAGGACAGGCTGGTCTCAATTTCTCAGGAATCATATCTCTGATTCCTACAAGCAGGAATTACAGGTTTGAGGTATGTTGTCCATACTGAGGATCATCATAGTTTGTGCTACACACAAAGAAATGACATCCAAGTCACAAATTATGGTTCTTTTGATCCCATTCTTTCTAAGCTCTTTTGGGGGCGGGAGAATTTTATTATTCTCTCACAATTCTTTCTAGTTTTATTGCACATGTGTATTGGCATTAGGTACCCACTTTATTGAGGTAAGGTATTTGCTGAATCTAGAGCTTGCTAATTTGGTCAATCTAGGTACCAGTTTTCCCTGGGGATACTCTGTCTCTGTCTTACAAGTGCTGGGGTTTTAAGTGAATCTTCACGCACACCCAGCTTTTTATGCAGTTCTGAATGTCTGAACCTTCATCCTCATACTCCTGGGACAAGTGCTTTATTCACTTAGCCATCTCTCCATCCAGCCCCCCATTTGTTTTTTTAATAGGTTCACTATGCATCCCTCACTAGCTTCAAATGTGTTTGAATCCTCTTGCCTCTACTTCATAAAGGGGTGTGTGTATGTGTGTTTTTTTCTAGGTGATTGGCTAAAGAATTATAAAAATGAAAAAAAAATCAAAACTACTCAATAGGGAATCAACAAAGTCAGAGAGTAAGTACTGTATACCGTGCACTTCAGTAGCGCTATATGAACAGAGTGTCCTCTGAAGGCTTATCTATATATACAGCAACCATGTTGGGTCTATGAGCCAGTTTGCCAATTTCTATTGTAATACAGTTAAATTATAAAGCCCTTGTCTGGTCCTCCCCTCCGCCCCAATTCTTGGCACAGAATACAACTTCAGATAATTAGTCCTGCTCAGGATGGCAAGAGTATTTATAGGCTGAAGAATGTCTTAGTTGGTAAAGAACTTGCTACATGTGGTAGTCTGAGTAAGAATAGACCCCATAGGCTCATATTTATCAAATGTGAAAAGCATGGTGGGTAGCAAGGTGCTCGAGCACTTGCTTTAGATGCCAAGGCCTTGGGCTAGTCAGTCTGTCCCCAAAAGTGAAAGAAACTGTGACATAAAGAACCACAGACATGCTCTGTCTTGAAAATATGAAAATTACAGTGCGTTTTGTTTCCTGGCACTTCTCTTACCACTGTGGCCTAAGCAACAGATTGTCGCTGCCTTGGATTTAGGAGGCTGCCTATGTGTCCAAAGAAGGTGTTCATAGAGTTCTTTTTAAGGTCTACAAAGATGAGTCTATGGCTTTTGGTAGTCAGTGACAACCTTTGGCATTTCTGTTGTTTTTCTCTGTGTACTCTGCATGCAAATTTCTCAATGTATAAGATACTGACTGTATCACATTTGATAAAGACACACCAATTCATGCTCTCATCTAGCTTGGGAAAATATACCCATTAATAATAGTCAATGTGTCAGACAAGTAAGGCTGAATAAGCCTTGAGACAGTATTTATCAAATAAGCTTCCAATAGTTGATGAGGAGGAGGAACATAAGGAAAGTTACCACTGAAGTGTTTGCTTCCAGACTCTTTTCTAATATCTGGAAGGTGAAAGAAGAATTAAAAGAGAAGCAACTTGCCGGGCAGTGGTGGCACATGCCTTTAATCCCAGCACTTGGGAGGCAGAGGCAGGTGGATTTCTGAGTTCAAGGCTAGCCTGGTCTACAGAGTGAATTTCAGGACAGCCAGGGCTACACAGAGAAACCCTGTCTCGAAAAACCAAAGAAAAGAAAAAAAAAAGAGAGAGAGAGAAGCAACTTTTACCTCAGTCCAATACTGCTGCTTGGTTTCTGTGTCCATATGTGCAAAGCCCCCTAAGACCAGAGCCTTCATCAGTGTCCTCTGCACTGGACTGGACAGGAAGTTAAGAGGTGGGCTTCGGCTTGCAAACTGCTTTGCTAGGTTCCACCAGTTTTCACACTGAATTACTAAGTTTGCCCTTCAGGTAGAAGTAATAAAACTTAAGTTATATTATGTTCACTACATATATATCTACTAAGAAAATTAAAAACTGGACAGGGCCAGAGAGATGGAAGGTGGAAGGTGGGAGAGGATAAAGGAACTTCTAAGACTAAGGAAGCCCATTCCCCCAGGTTTTATCAGTGGTGATCAATTGCTGACTAAGGGGACTCACTGGTGCTGTGGCTGCCCCAGCTCGTGCAAGGAGCTCCAGTGATGAGCTGGAGGTGGAGGGGTTACTTTTGGTGATGCAACTGCCCTGTAAGTAACCCTTCCCCCACACTCTTAATAAATTCACTGCTTCAGCAAACTGGGCTTGTCCCCTGGTCTGTTGCTGTCCTCTCTATCTGGGATAGGTAGTCAAGCTCCCCAGGGAAAACATGGGACATGGAGAACAAGGAGCTACAACAGCCCTGAATCTCATGCTCAGGTGAGATCTTTATGACTAATGCTCAGAACAGCAGTCACAGACAATAGCATAAACAGCAATAAAATTCCTATGTAATAAGAAAAATTAAAATATACCCACAATTTTGTATAGAAAGCATTAAAAGTTTTACTTTGTTCTCACCAATAAATGGGAATCACTGAGCCAGGCATGGTGACACATGCCTTTAATGCCAGCACTTGGGAGGCAGAAGTAGGTAGATCTTTGAGTTGAAACCACATTGGCCTACAGAGTGAGTTCCAGGACTGCCAAGGGTACACCCTCTGAGGGGATGGGGGCTGAGGGGCAGGAAGGTATGTGTGGGAGGCACAAGAAATATATCAAATGAGAATAGTAATCATGAAAGTGGGTTTTTAAAAGATTATTATTATTTTATGTGTATGAGTGTGTTTTGCCTGCATGTATGTCTGTGTATAATGTGTGTGTGCCCAGTGGCCAAAGATGCCCAGATCTTTTGGAACCAGAGTCAAAATACAGTTGTAAACTACAAGATGTATGTTGGAATCAAATCAGGGTCCTCTGGAAGAGCAGCTAGTGTTCTTTTTGTTGTGGTTTTGTTTAGACAGGGTTTGTCGAGACAGGGTTTCTGTGTAGTGCTGGCTGTCCTGGAACCCACAGAAATCTGCCTGCCTCTGCCTTCCAGAGTGCTGGGATTAAAAGTATGCAATACCACCACCCAGTTTAGCCAGTGTATGTAGCTTTGAGGCATCTTTCCAGCTCCTGAAAGTGTTTTTAAAACAGGTTTTCCGATGCTAACAGCTAGTGCAATTATCCATCAATAAAAGAGAAAGCTCCCAAATGCATTTGTAACAACACTACGAAGGGGTTTTTAAAATACTACTCTGAAAATAGAGATCTTAATTGGGCTGAGATATTGTAACCATTTGCCAGTCACTAAAGAGAAACCGAAGTCCCCACTCCTCCCCACTCCTTACCGTTCTCTTCTTTCTACCAAAGTGACAAGGAGCTGAACAGTGTCATTCGCGAGGTCCTGCTCACTGCTCCACACCGACAGATTGCCGATGACCTTTTGTAAGAGGTAGCCGATAATCCACTGGGAACCCTCTGTATCCGCTCCAAATGCTGTGCTCAATGGCAAACTTATCTTAAGAGAAAAGGTAAGAATTTCTAAAGTCAGAAAGATCAGCTAAAAAAAATAATCCACAGAAAATCAACAAAAAACTTAGCATCGAACTCTGAAGAGGCTCTAACTTCACATTAGTTTTATCATTTTTCATTTGTTGAATCAAAAATAATCCTTAATCCACTCATGTTTTTCAACTTATTTTTTTCTGTCAGTTTTAGTCTCAGTGGTTATTAACAAGCTGAAAAGTGCCATATTTGAAATAAATAGATATGCACATCTCAAAGACAATATAAAAACATATTATTCTAATGGTAAAGTATCTTAATACTGGCTAAAATCAATAGACTCAAACACCGTACTCTGAAAAAGTCAAGCAGCAGCACCCGAGGCCCTCAGCTCCTCCTCAGATCCTTCTGTCAGAGCTGTCTCTTCTGTCAGAGCTGTCTCTTCTGTCAGAGCTGTCTCTTCTGTCAGAGCTGTCGCTCTTACACAGGTTCTGTTTTCTTCTTTCTCCTCCTCCTCCTTCCCTTTTCTTCTTCCTTCTTCTTCCTCCTTCCTTCTTCTTCCTCCTTCTTCTCCTTCCTCCTCCTCCTTCTTGTCCCTGCTCCTCCTCTTCTTTCTCTATTTTTCTTTTAAGACAGTTTCTCTGTGTAGCTATGGCTATCCTAGAACTCAAAGATCTACTTAAATCTGCTTCCCAAGTGCTAGGACTAAAGGCATGTCAACAAATCCAGCTAACGGGTTTGCTCTCATACGTGAGACAGACAGAAAGACAGACAGACAGACAAAATCATGCTACCTCTAAACTTGCCATCATCATAAACCCAAAAAGACTTACTGGTTTTATGTCCTCACCTGATCATACAGTTTTTCATCTACCAGGAGGTAAGTCTTGGCCCAGCGTTTTAGAAACCAAACAATATCTTTGCCCATCTGAGGGCTTAGTAGATGAGTGAGATCTGCTCTTATTGCTCGAGATTCAACTTCTGAGACTCTTAGCACAGCAGACAACAGCCTGTGGGAAGAAAACAGAAGTTGCTAACCCTATTCTTTTTCCCCCTATTAAAAATCCTTTTTGTTTCTTTATACCAGGCTGTGTGAAAATTTCATCAATGAGGTTGTCCCCACATCATTTCTGATCTTGTAGAGTCAAAACAAAGACAAAGAAGGATGAGAAGCACCCTCTGCTCGGGCTGTAACTGCAGATGCAAACCTCAGCAGCACTGTCTAAAGAGGAGTTCCCAATTCAAAATAGAGGAACACATAAAATCAAATGTTCAGAGTATAAGCCAAATTTTTCATCACTCCTTCAGTAGACAGTTTATATTTTTATGTCACAAAAGACAAGTCCTGTTATGCCTTAAGATTGGAGAACTGACTTACTAGAATGTTGTAAGTACTGAGCCTTGTCTCCAAATCTCATGGTCCTGCATATTGTCTCATAATCTTGATTCTTAATAGCATCTTAAAATAAAAGCCTTCCTAGAATGATCACCTATCTAAGTAATAACATATTGCCTATTCCCATGTTACAGGAAAAGGAAAGGGACATACCAGAAATCATATATTTTTAACTCAACTTTAGCAAAAAAAAAAAAAAAAAAAAAAAAAGGAAGAACAGGTTGTAATGAGTATCAGTGCCCAGACTAGGACTCTAATCACTGTGGTCTGGCCTCTGCTCTATTCCTTCTTGACCTCAAGAAGGCTGAAATTCCTGTGTAATCAAACTAGATGGCATGTGCATTCTTTATTGACCTGATCTCTCACCAAGAAGTACTTGGTGCTGTTGACCACCTGCCCCTTTGAAGGAGCTCCCTCCATGGCTGCCCTGGCCTCACTTCCTCTGTCCCCATCTGTCTGCTTACAATTTCCTA
Organism: Mus minutoides; assembly: GCA_902729485.2. NCBI lineage: Eukaryota > Metazoa > Chordata > Mammalia > Rodentia > Muridae > Mus > Mus minutoides. The sequence goes on along the minus strand of CACVCL010028784.1, from coordinate 62,647 downwards.
TCTTTATGGAAGACACTTCTCTGAACTTTCTTTAAATCAGAAGTGTCCATCTTATACCCACTGTACCCCTCACAAACACTATCTACATGCTCTGCATGAACCAGTGCTCAAACTTTCTAAATTTCAGAGTATATATGAACAAGAATAACAGAAATCTCAATAACTTCATGTTCATCAATAATGATATAATAAATTTTTTCCTGTAATATTAAATTATTTTAAATATAATTTAAAAGCCTAAGAGAATTTGAAATAGAATGGTTATATTGGTACTTTAAAAGTACGCACTACAATTCAATATTTGTAGTGTTGACAACTACTACCACCTATTACTTCCTTTATTTGACCTTTATTTCCACAAAGAACATTATTTTCCAATTGCACTATTTTCTATAATACACTTATATATTTCTATATTATATATTTCTATATTACACTTATCGTGTATTTTCAATGATCATAAAACTGTAAGAAGACCTTTAGAAATTAAAGGTCTTCTGGATTGACTTACTCTTGTTATACTTAACAGCATACTATAAAACAAAATGTAACACAAATTTAAATTATAAAACAATTTAGCCCAGTGCTAGAGTTACAAAGCTTATACATGCTAGGCAAAGTGGTCTACCACTAAACTACACTGTCAGCCCAATTTTGTGCATTCTGGGGGGATAACAGAAAAGGGCTTTATGTCTCCTAACTGTAAATATTACTCATTGCCAGAATAAACCAAAGGGCAGCAAAGGTTGATTTCTTTCTCAAGAGATGTAAGCACTGGAGGAAAAACAAAAAACAAAAAACAAGAAACTTGTTCCCATTAAAAAACAGAAGTTATTTTTCAAACACTAAGGTCATTTGTTACTTGAATCACTTAAGTGATATGTAAAAACTCAAAATCAAGTCATTCCATTTGGCCAAACTGGGCCCCTTCCAGTGTTGTGTGATGCAATGGGCTGTGTTGGTGGCTACCTAGCCACCAACACCAGGTGACCTGGAACTGCCCTTCTTTCTCATTGGTAGTCTTTGGGCACCCATACACATGCTAGTCTAAACACACTGGATGAGCTTGAGCCTTTCTTTTGTCTAGTGGAAGAGAGGTGAGAGGGCAGTAGAAACAGAGATCAGGCAGCTCTTTAGAACCTTCCTTCCTTCCTCACCATGCCCAGAAATCAGCAGTAGCCTGGAGAACTCTCAAACCCAAGGGCGAGTTTCCAAAGTCTCCCTAAGACTGAAAATGAACTGCTTCCCAACTTAGCCTGTCAGTTAACTCCACCTTCCACAAGACTCCATAAAACAGCTCATTTCTCTCCTGCAAATCCTGCTCATGAACCCAAAAGACCCTTTTCCTGCCTCTCTGACCTCTCCTCTCCTATGATAACAGTGCCTCTCTACCCCACAATGCCTTTCTTCCTCTCATCTGCCAAGCAGCAATCGGCCAAGTACTCTGCCAGTAGATCAGGTGAAGTAAGACTTCTGAAACACTCTGCTGTCTTAGGCGTCCCATCCTTAAATCCCATCCAAAGGTTGAGTTGAAGAAACAACTGAGTCAAATACTTTTTAGTTGTTAATATTTCTTGATCAGTACAATACCCTAGTCAAGTTATACTGTTGAACACTTTATATTCCAGCAGTCCTTGGCTTCCCAATCAGTCTGGTATTACATTTGCATCCCAGCTGTAATAAACCAAAAGTCAGCATGATGAGTCAGGCTTTAAGTCTCACACCTTCTGCTGTAACCTAGTCTGGATACTGCTGATAACTATGGTAACTAGGACCAGACCCACAGGCGGTTTCCCCACTTCCCACTCATTACACTGGTAATCAGAGTGGGAATCAGGGAAAGCTCTGTACATGACTTAATCCTCTATTCAGAACTTAAAGCAGCACCCCAATCTTCTTCAAGCAAAGATGTCTTACAACCCATAAAGGTTAGTTAACTTTTCCTCCTACTTATTTCTACAATTCCATCTTCTTTAAAATTCTATTTCTCTCGGCTTGGTCCACAATAGCATGCTGGCCATAGCTGCTTGGCCATGCCAGGTATGGCCAGGGCCTTTGCATCAGCTATTTTATGTTATTTTATTTTATTTTTGCTCTAGCTGGAATGCTCTTCCTCTGGGCACATTCAAGACTCTCTTATCAACAACTGTAATCCTCCATCAGGAGTCATTTACATGAAGCTTCTGTGAGTCAAGCTACTTAAGACTGCAAGAAGCCTGCAGGAGTCTGTGCTTCAGGTGCCTGCCCTAGTTGGCTCTTCACCCACAGCGCTTCCTGTTTTCTACACACCCAGCACTTGTTAGCCAGCCCTCCCTTAACAAGAACCCTAATGTGGGAGCAGATGTTGCTTGCTTTGGTCATGAATGTATCCCATGTGCCCATAAAGTTTGCAACCCATGAAGGTACTCAATAAAGAATTCTTAAGAGGTTCATTTTCTTTAAGAAATATGAACTACATTTTTAGTAAACCAAAGGTTGTTTCTCCCACAAATCAAATAAATTTTACTCTTTAGATAAAAACAACAACAAAAACCTAGCTATTCAAACACTCCATAGTTTGTGCTCTGAAATATGAAAATGATTTGCTCTCACACTAGTATAAGAGAAATGGTCCTAATGGTTCCTGCTACAAGAACTAGGACAACACACCCATGGCAGAGCTTGGAAATTACATTCACCAGGATACAAACCAAAGCAAAAAAATAAATAAATAAATAAAAAATCACACAATCTAATCACAACAGAACCTCAAAAGAAAGAAACCTTTGCTGATATTTATGGCAAACAAAAGAATGTACCAATAAAGGCAATAAGGTCCCAAACAATTCCTTGGTATCAGCTTAATATTTGACCTTAAAACAACAACATAACAACAACAAAAACCCTGCATCTTCTATTGCAGAGGCTGAAATGTTCTCTTTGTTTGACAAACTCTTGAGTAACCGACAAACCACTGCTATCATCATGTCTACTATCTCCAAGGCAACTGAGATTCAAAAACAATGAAATAAAACCATTTTCAAATCCATTTTTAAGAATATAATTAACTCAGATTTACCCCCTTCAGTTTCACAATTAAGGATTAATGAAAACATTGCCTTTACTAATAGGAAGACAAATAGTGAATCTTCTCAGAGACAGTCTTACTGCCTTGTAATTACTGTTGACAGGGCTCTCAAGTTTCACATATTTAAGATAACTATTTCTATAATGACAGTTTTCCTTAAGAAGCCACTGACATATAGTTTCCACTTTCATAAGCAATACAATACATACTTGTTAAGGCTCACCTGGTTTCTAAAAACTGTTTTTCCCTCATGAAGGGTTCCTACACATACATCATTACTACTTACTGATGGACAAACACTACATCCTTAATAAATTACAGTGAATGCTGTTTCCAAGTCTTGCATTCAGATTCATTTTACATTTCTTCTCTTCAGTACAGGATAGCCCTGCCATCTTGCTAGCATGCCTTGCCATCCTTGGGTTTTGAGGCTGCTCTAAGTTTCTCGTTTCTTTCATGTATCCAATTCACAGCACAGCGCACCTACCCCTCCAGTCATCTACCCATTAACTCAGAGGTTATGAGACAATAAATTACAAGAGCGCAGCTATAGAGTTCATATTACCTAATCACAGAATCTGTTCTGCTGTACCCTGGGATGGAAGAAGCCTTTTCTCCTGGAGATCCCAAAATTTGAAGTGTTGTATTAATGTCAACTTCAGATGAATGCTTAATGGAATATTCCATTATTTCTGGAGGTATTAGCGGAGTCTCTCCCTGAGTATCATCAGCTAAGAGGTAGCCTTCAGTTTAAAAAAAATTAAAAATGAACACTTAACAAATCTATTTACCAAAGTGCACTATAAATGCTTTCAGTTTTGATTTATATACATCACATAGGTTGATGTAAAAGTAAATTAAAATGTTAACCTGCTAATTTCAAGATGAGGTGCAGCAACTGTCAATTTCTTAGAAAACTAAAACCCTCAAAAATACAGCAAAGGATAAAGGACAAATGATTTAGTCATCAATCTCATAAAACATGGTGACATGTAGGCTTTGAAAACTTGAGAAATTTATCTGTTAAGTTAATGGGAATTCTGCTATTATATCAGAAATTTATTCATATACAACTTTTTAAAAGTCAAGTGTTTTTGTTTTGTTTTTTTCCTTGATTATAATATAGAATCACTAATAGGGTCAGTGGTCAAGGAAAAACACCCTAAAGGTCAGACTGCCTAGACTTGCATTCTGGCTCCAAACTTAACTGCAGTATGACCATTTCTTATACTTTCAGCTTCTTCATCTGTTAGTTGGGAATGATGATGGTGACATTGATGATGATGGTTAACATCAAGGAACAATACTAATTCAAAGGGCTACAATGAGATCCAAAGGAAACACTTGGCATATACATGATAGCCAGTGGTGTTTAAAAATTGTCTATTGCTCTATGTCAAACAGTATCTGTATCCAAGTCATTCAGCACTATATATGAAGTATATATACTGTTGATGTTTGAGACGGGGGTCTTGCTATGTAGCCTAAACTGGCTTCAGAACCACAATCTTCCTACCTCAGCTTTCCTCTGGACTGGAATTACAAGGATATGCCACCACACCCAGCTCTAAATTATTCTTTTTAATATATGAGGCTTCTTTTAGGTTTAAATGATTTCACAGGCAACTACAGTAGGAGGAAAAAGTAACTAACCTGTAACTAGAATAAGCCAGTGAATATCTTCATAAAGATCGTCAAGCATTTTGTTGTCAATGGTGCTTGATCCGGGTGAAGCAAGGAACTGTTGCTGATGCCGTTGTAACTGGCCATGGAGTCTTGTTACCCTTTCTTCTAATAAACTAAAAGAGGAAAGAAACAATAGCTTAATCAAGTGCAGGATAGGAAGATCTAGGACAACTGATAACTTCCATGTAACTAAACAACATAAGCTAATATGTTAGCACAAAACACATTTATTTAAAAATATTAACGTACACAACTATTCTCAAGAGCACTAGAAGAAACATAATGTATATTTAATGACACAGAAGTAAAATAACACTTTACAAACAAGCAAGGTTTATATGACAGGCATTTGAAACTGGTTATTCAAAGTCATTTCTCATGCCTTTTTCCCCATAATTCCTGCAGTCTATACTGTAGTGCCTGGGCTCCAGTTGTATAAGCCAAAGAATGAATCATAACATGCTTCGGTCCACTGGGTCCAGTGTGCTGGGCAGGGGTGGGGGTGTTCAAAGCTCTCAGGGAACTGTGAGCAGCAAAGGTGCTCCAGGGGGTTCCTGGACGGTGCATACCTTGTCAGAAGAGGCATACAGTGTTCGGCAGCAATTCGTCCCAGCATTCCTACGCTGGCTAGTTGATCGGAAAACTGATCACGGTCATCTTCTTGGAGCTCACTTATTTCTTCTTCCTCACGAGAGGCCACGCCATTGGCAGTCTATTTGGTGGAAGGAAGAGAAACAATAATGAAATACAACACCATGTTCCATAAGGCATGTGTGGTTCTGACCCTGTCAAGTGGCTTCAGGAAGAGCTGGACAGAGCCAACCTACAGGTACAGCTTTCTATGACAGCCCTGGAAGCTCAAAGGGTGAGAATAGCATTGAGGAGAAGGAAGGAATGAAATGTTTCTCTGTGCATGAGCTAATAGCTAGCTGCATACCTACAGTCTACCTCTTATACTAGGGACTGTCACTTGTCATTAAAACAGCCTAGCATCTTACGATTCCCTAGTTCTTTGAATATTATTCAATATTGGATGTTACCAGACACCTGGCAAGACAGAAGTGGCTAACTGGAAAATTAAAAAGGAAATGATAATTAACAGCCCACATATAAAAATTGGTAAATACAAGGAACCACATATTTCTCAGCAAATCTGAGGGAACCTATGCCAAATTTCTAGTGTTTTATGTTGTCTAATATAATCAGACAGAGCCTATAGTTATTTTTCATTCCACCTTGCTTAGAACTTACCAAATTTCTTGTGCCATCTGGAGCAGCAAGGTGACACTGAATATAGGAATTGAACACCTGAACTGCATGCTGCGTGAAAAAGCCTTTATGGAAATGCTTGTCATCTCGGACCAAAGTTAGCCAGGACTCCAGCAATTTATCATATGCTTCCATGTACACCATGTCATCTTTATCAAGCTAAAAGAAAAGACGATTTATTAAACAAGTATCTAGAAAAATAAAATAGGCATTGCAAGAGGTATGCAGCTATGTGCAAAAACAATCTTTAAAATGCTTTTAAAAAATAGTATTTCCAATTATTAAGCATTTATTAACCTTCTAAAATTCCCCAATTTCAAAAGAAACTATTCTTTGGCAATATGGAATTAATGTTTACTTTAAAACACTAATTGTTTAGTGCTTTGTGGAATGTATATTTTTTAAAATAAAAGTAGTATTAGCTTTTTGATAAGTTAAAAAAATAGAATATATAACATTATAAATATAATTCTTTTTCTTTTTTTTTTTTTTTAAGATTTATTTATTTCATTTATCTGTGTACACTGTAGCTGTCTTCAGACACACCAGAAGAGGGCATTACAGATGGTTGTGAGCCATCATGTGGTTGCTGGGAATTGAACTCAGGACCTCTAGAAGAGCATGCAGCCAGTGCTCTTAACCACTGGGCTATGTCTCCAGACCAATAAATATAATTCTTATACATTTGATTTTCTTGTACTAGGATAAAACCCCAGTGACATACTTTAAAAAAGAAAGAAAGAGAATATGCAGGTAAGAAACCAAGAGGAAACCAGGACTCCTCACCCAGCTGAGCCTCTCACCCCATGGTGCAGAGATTGTCATGATCTGAACTATTCAGGCGATTATTTGTAATTTTCATTTCCCATTCTTTCTTGTTCTTAAAATTTCATAGTAAAATCACACCACTGAGACATAAAGAAGGAATGTCCCAAGAATAGTTAAGACATACAAATAACAGACTACAAAGCCATTTGTGGTCTAAAACCCTCCTTAGATTGATCTAATATTCTGCTGGAAAAAACAAACAAACAAACAAACAAACAACCCAAAATACAAAAACCATTGTACTGAAAAAGCTGCCAAGACCAGGAAGTAGGCTGATAGACCCACAGCAGAGAACGCACCTAAGAAGCTACTGCCTCACACACAGTAAGATGGAAGGCAAGAACTATGCAGACAGCCTCAGGAGGAAAACGGTGATGAAGCTTCCTCTTGATTGTATCAAAAACCTACACAGTGAGCTCCAGGACAGCCAGTGCTGTACAGAGAAACCCTGTCTCGAGAAAAAAAAAAAACAACCTAGGGCTGGCGAGACGGCTCAGTGGTGAAGAGCACTGATTGCTCTTCCAAAGGTCCTCAGCTCAAATCCCAGCAACCACATGGTGGCTCACAATCAGCAGTAATAAGATCTGACGCCTCCCTCTTCTGGTGTGACTAAAGACAGCTACAGTGTACTTACTTATATATAATAAAAAATAAATCTTTGAAAAAAAAAAAAAGCCAAAACAAAAAACTACCGTAGGAGTTGGAGAGATAGCTCAGCAGTTAAGAGCACTGACTGTAACTCAGTCCAATTCCCAGCACCCACATAGTGGCTCACAACCATCTGTAACGGAATCCAATGCCCTCGTCTGGTGTGTCTGAAAACAGCTGCAGTGTAGTCACATATATACAATAAATAAATCTTTAAAAAAAAAAAGTAACTGTAATGCTCACAAAAGTACATTCAACAAAAGCACACAACACAGTTTTGTTTTTGTTCCTGCCTGTACTGTGCAGTATGGCAATGGCTCAGATGAACATGATCCAAGTATGATACATACACATGTGAAAATTATTCTTTATAGTTAATATATACTGTGTTTTTATTTTTTTAAAAGTCAGGAAAAACAAAACACAGATGAAAACTAAAGCACAATGCTGGTTATAAACAACGGGAACAATGGCTCTGTTCCTTCTAGAATTTCCTCAAATAGATGAGCTAACATTGGAATCCTGAAGTGAATAGGATCCGTTCTTCCCATAGAAACATCTGTGGCTTGTTTATATACTTAACAAGGCGTGTGCTTTGCAGACATCATTTGTCAAGTCTTAACAGTTTATCTTGCCAAAATAAACAGACTGGTAACATATCTAACAGGACTTAGGAGTAGCATCCTCTGATCTAGTCTCAAAAAAGAAAAACAGGACATTTTAAAATCCTACTATCATTTTTCTAAGTACATATTTAAAACACAAATCAAAATGTAAAAGTCTTTTAAAAAAATTAAAACCTTACATTCATATTATTAAAGGAATTCTCCATAATGCCTCCATTTAACCCTGCTATTAGAATGATCTCAAGTAGAAAACACAAGACCTTATACACTGGATGGTGATTTAAAATAAAGACTGAGCTTCTTAGAAAAAACAAATGTTTGGTTCCCTCTGTACACTAATAAAGTAACTCATCAGGCAAAGTGTGAGAAATCTGGTTGATGACAATTGGCAACTGGATCTTCCAGTCTAATCCCAGAGAAGTGAAACCTAAGCTAGTGCTTTTTCATAATACCTTGGCTTGGTTCCATGGCCACTCTGGCCCAGACCCAGAGCCTGCTGGCAGCATGTGGACAGATGACTAAGGGGACCAATCTAGACACTATGTGCTCATGCTCTGAGCACTGTCAGGCCTAGTGCCAGAAGGGCTTTGGAGAGGGGCTTAGAGCTTATGGGACCTACTTGACCCCACTTTACTCCATTTGAATATGAAGAGGGGAGTAGAAATCAAAACATAATTATCAGCACTTCTCCCTCTGCCTATAAGGAGCCTGAAGATATAGAGAAGTGTGAGGGTGCAGTGCTTCAGACACAGAAAAAAGGGACATTTATGCTTTAATAATTTTGAGTACATACTCCCCAAAATAGTGAAATGACAGGAATCTGCTCTGGTCCTGTCTGACAATGAAAATAATTTCAGTGACTAAAGCCCAACATCATTCGATAATTCCAAGTACAGGATATTCTGGGAAGGGAAGATTATAGAGACATTGTATGTCTCAATATGGTGGTGCATACATTCAAATTCCATCATTTGGGAGGCAGGGGTTGAGAGAAGGGGAGAGAGGAGAGAAAAAGGAGGAGAGAGGAGGGAAGAAAGGAGAGGGGATATGAGGGGAGGAGAGGAGAGAGGGAAGAAGGGAAGAAAGGAGGGGGAGAGAGAGAAAAAAAGAAGAAGAAGAGGAGGAGGAGGAGGAAGAAGAGGAGGAGGAGGAGGAGGAGGAGGAGGCGGAGGCGGTGGTGGCAGGGAGAGTGATGTTATCACCCAGTAGTTTCCACAGCCTGGTGTAGAAGAATGAACAGATGAAGCACACAAAATTTTTACAGAAGTCAAATACTCTATAGGGTAAGATATATGTCATTATGCATTTGTCCAAATCCAAAACACTTATACCACCAGGAGGCTGGACACAGTGGCAAATGCCTTAAACCTAGCACTTGGGAGGTAAAGACAGAAACAGGTAGATCTCTGTGAGCTCTAGCCTGGTGGACATAGCAAGCTCCAGAACAGTTAAGACTATAGAGAGAGACACTGTCTAATAATAAAAGCAATAATAATAATAATAATAATACAAATTTAGAGCACCAGAAACGAGCCCCGTGGAACCCGTGGACTCTGAGAGACAACCATGAGTCAATGCAGGTCCAGTAATACCACAGAATCCACTCTAATATAGGCTTAATGGGGCAGATGATGATTAGGGAAAAGTGTATGAGATCATCCCGTGCTTTCACTCTGAACCTAGGGTGCATTATTAAATATAGTGTTTACATTGCTACCTATCTATATAAACATAATATGAGATATGTTGAAAATAGACTAATAAATAGACTAACTTGCATGTTGTTACAAACTTGCTTATTATGTGCAAACAACTCCAACTCTATCCCTATTAGTAACGACACCATCCCCAGCCCATCCCTGTGCTCCCCAACAGTGAGCAAATAACCAAGATTGTTCGTGAACCCAGAAAGAACTTCCTTCTTTTTTGTAAGAGAGAATCTCTTTATGCAGCCCTGTAAGCTTGTTGTGTAGATCGGGTCGGCCTAAATTTCATAGAGATCTTCTATCCCTGACTCCTAGGGACTAGTATCTGCCTGCCTAGAAAACATTTTCTATGGAATACCAAATGTCTTTGATTTACCCTGCCCATCTCATTTTCATAGTAACAGAGCCTCAACTGAGGGCCTCAACTGAGTATGATGGGTAAGCTCACTCTGAGCTACTCTGAGCTTGTCTTGTCAGTGTTCCATTGCTGTGAAGAGATACCACCAACAGGCAACTCTTACAAAGAGAGCATTGCTTTCAGAAGCTTAGTGCATCGTTATGGCAGGGAACATGGCAGCACACAGGCAGACATGGTGCTAGAGAGGTAGCTGAGAGTTCTACATCTCAATCCACAGGCAGTGGGAAGAGAGGGCCAAGCATGGCTTGGACTTTTAATACCTCAAAGTCCACCCTCAGTGATAACACTTCCTCCAACAAAGCCACACGTCTTAATTCTTCCCAAGTAGCTGCACTCCCTGAGGACTAAGCATTTAAACATAAGCCTATGGTGGCCGCTCTTATTCAAACCACCACACAGCCCCCAGACTATTTTCCTAAGTATGGTTTATATACATAAAAATATGCAATGAATTGATGTGAACAATTAATTTCACAGGGAATTTTATTTTTCAGGATAGCTTCTAAGGAGTGCTTTAGTCTTACTGAACTCCAGAATTTCCTATTTCCAGCCTATAAGAACTTTGAGAATAGAAATAAAGTCAACTAGCACAGATGACAGAGAGAAAGATAAAGTGCCATGTACACCAGCTGGGATATTCACTAGCAGCATCTACTTGCAGACATGATGAAAAGATTGTTTGGCAGAACCAAGGTAGATGACAGAAACCTGATCACAGGAGCCGGAGGGCAGCAGGGACCAGACACACTTCACAGATGCCTGTGTGAGAAAGAACCTGATCGCAGGAGCCGGAGGGGAGCAGGGACCAGACACACTTCACAGGTGCCTGTGTGAGAAAGGAGCTCTACCAACACTGTTTCTTTAATCTGAAGCTGACCATCTTGCTTAGCCTCCTGAGTGCTGGGAGTACCAACATTGCGTCACACTTGGTACACTGTACTTAATCTGCATTGGTGATAAAGAGCTGTTCCCTCTGTATTATTCTTTACATTTAAGCAAAACATGTGTGAATAAAGAATTTCACAATATTTAAACTGTCTTGGCACTGGCACAACCTCATACACAATGACATACCACAAGCAAAATTTGCATTGTTCAATCTAATACCAACAAACATACAGATAAACCATATCTTTTATGTTGTTATTTTACTGTTGTATCATTTAAGTTAAAAATGGCAATAGTAATTTTTTTTTAAGACAGAGGGGCTAGAAAGATGGCTCAGTGGTTAAGAGTACTGGCTGCTCTTCTACTGGCTGGGTTCAATTCTGGTAATGACATGCCAGTTTACAATCATCTGTAACTCCAGTTCCCAGGAATATGACACCCTCACATAGACATACATACAGGCAAAACACCAATGCACATAAAATAAGAATAAATAAGAGATTTTAAAATAAGAAAGAATACTATATTAGAGAACAGTGAGATGGTAAATAAGCTGTACTCTAAGGCCACAATACTTCCCCTGCATTCTTAAAAGACTTAAAACACTCATTTAAAACACGAAAATTGACTAACATCCAAGTCACAAAACATTGCATAGCATGATTTGTGATCCAACCTGAGTTAAATATAACAAAACAGTTTCTTTTTTCTCTTTTTCAATATAGGATTTTTCTGTGCAGCACTGGCTGCCCTGGAGCTCTGTGAACCAATCTGCTTCTCAATTTCTAAGATTAATTAAAGATGTGCACCACCACACTCAGCTTTGCAAGTCATTCTTAAAATTATTATTTTAATAATCTTTATTTAAGATGCAATAGTTACAAATTTTCTTCCAAATACTCTTACAGAACCAAAATTATCATTATTTTTGGAAAGAAATAGTCTTTCAACATACAAAGCTTAAACAATACTCCCGTGTCTCATTTCAGCTTTTCCTACAAGAAAAGAAATGCAAGCATGATGAGTGGGATAGCGGGAGCTGTGATATCCACAGTGGGATAGCGGGAGCTATGATATGCACAGTGTGTGCCTTTCAGCTATCTGAATCTCAGGGCAGGGAGGCTTCTCCACTAATCATGCACAACAAAAGATCAAGTTACACAAAACAACATCATCTCCTAGCGTTAACCATTGCTTTCTGCTCTCCACTTCAAAGCCAATTTAAAAAAAGAAAAAAAAAAGTCCCTTTTATGAGAGTTGGTCTTACTGAGCACAGGCTGGCCTCAAATAGGCATTTTCACACCAGGGGTAGCACTTGGTAAAGGCAAGAAACACAATGAAATCCAGACTCTCTAAAAAACCATCCCATCACAAAACAAAATGGGGCGGGTTGTGGGCATCACAAAGAACTGTAAGCCTCATTTGGCCAAGAAGGAAACTTCTGAATATTTAATGAAGTTGAAAAAGTCTCCAAACAGCCTGTGTTTGTGACCACTCAGCCTGAGACCACCCTTCAGATTATCTTCAACTTCCTAAGCTATTTATTTACATACTCAATTTTTCCAAAATTTCCTTAAAGGGCTATTTGTTTTCCATCTCAGTACAACAACTATGCATCCGGTAGCCAAGAAAACAAAAGATGACATACGTAAGAAGATCCAATCGGCTCTGGCTGCATTTGTTTGTGACCTTCAGCTATTAGATGAATATTTTCCAATATACACAAGATGATAAAACATGAAGATTTAACTGCCTTTAAAGGAAATCTGTTTAGTATTCATGCAAGCCACATGACAGGGACAATCCCCAACCTTCAACTTCCCTAGGCCTGCCTAATGTGGCTTCCGCAATTAATGCAAAGCTGCAGACAACTTTTCTCCTGCTGTTCTTTATAGCCAGTTGCCCTTAAAAATAACTGTTAAAAATAAACAGATAAACTGTGAGAATTAAAAGACATAAACAGCTGTTTGCTTTAATGAAACCTATTAGGTCTAACTTTAAGTTAGCATGCCTTCTGAGAGAAACTAAGAAATATTTGCTTCTTTGAAAGTGGATTTAGCTTATATTCCAACATTTCTATGCCAAACTGACAGAAAGCTTCATGCTCAAATAAATTTCAAAGATATAATCTTTAAACCAAAAATATTACATATATTCTAGCCCGTCTACTAAACCTAAGAACCCTCTTTGAGAAGCTAGAGGTAGTTGTGTGTCTAAACAGATGTTCAACATACTAAATCCTGACTCCATCTCACTCAAAAGAAGAAAATCGAGAAACACAAGGAAGCCATGTTACATCAAACTTCACATCTGAATCTGAGCCTGCAGAAGGGCTTTTAAGCTAAGACATTTAACTTCAACATGGGCTTACATGTTTAGAACAGAAATGACTAGCCTAAGAAGTGCAAATTTCACATGATGTCTATAAAGAGCCTAATTACACAAATACAATCACTCCCAGACCCCTAACACTTCAGAAGCTTTACAAATTGCCAAATATTGCCAGAGACATAAACTCAGGATTTAACATAAAATTCTAAGAGGTATCTCCTTTCAATTTATAACAAAACAAAACAAAAAATCAACTTCAACAACTAAGTAACCACTTTATGGAAATAAGTCAATTATTTCCCATTATTACTATAGTTCTTTATCATAACTGTTACAAAGTAACTGCTGTCAAGGAGTTTTTGTATATTTTCTAAAGTTAAAGATAAAAATTGGAAAGCATCTGAAAATGTGTTTCTACCTTCCAAAATCATTAGTATTATTACATCTTAATTTGAATATAAATCAGTTTACCAAAATATACTATTAAATACATGTCACATAATTTCCAACTAAGTCTTAATAGCATAGATAAAATTTAATTATACATAATTACATGCAACCATGAAGATATTTAACACTACTTGTAAAACACTATTAAAATGGGCTAATCAACATAATTTAATAAAACATTGAATTTTAATTATCTCAAAATGATAATTTCCAAGACTAATTTAAATCCACAAATTTCAAAGGTCATGTTTCCATACACGCTGCTACTAATATATGCACAAAGTATAATTTTAACAACAGCTACAAGTCCTCAGTTAAAATAACTGTCATGAGAAAATGTCGGGAAACAGACACAGACAGACTTAGAAATCACTCACTCACCACTTCTTCCAATGCAGCACTTCGCCCAAAAGAGCAAGTGAGGTGTGTGAGGCAGTTCACAAAGGAGGAGAAGAGCTCACTGGGGATGGCGGTTAAAACATTCCGAGGGAACACACTTATCAGATTGCTGATAATGCTGGAGATCCCTACGGCTTCAGAATCTTCTATTTCAATTCTACAAATCAAGTAATGAGGATTAAGCCATACAAAATAAGCTACACTTCCAAACACAAGAATATTATCACTCATTCATTTCTAAAGGCACATCTATATATTAATTTCAAATTAGCCATACAATTCTACTTCAAAACACAGAACAAGAAAAGCCAAAAATCCTTAGGATTTTTTCCCCACTTTGTATTAAACACTACATGAAAAGGTTCCCTTTTCCGTTGAAAAGGAAAAGCATACCTACCCATTAATGGTGTTGAGCAAACCCTCAATGAAGTGTGCTAGATAATCAACCTGGGATCCTTCATCAGGGAAGATGGGTCCATGGAGAGACGCTAACTGGGCAAGGCACTGCAGGGAATCCTGTGCCATATCTGAATCTTCTCTGATTTTTCGATGTACCTGTTAGAAAGAATTACTAATCCATAAAAACAAATTCTTCTTTTGTAGGGGTCACGTGAGAACCATGTCGAATGAGGTAAGAGAAAAATCCACTGTAGCTGGTCATTTCTAGAAAATTAACTCTTCAGTTAAAGCAAACCTGAAAAACCATCCTTCCGTTCACCTGACATCATAGCCCAAGACTTTAGGCATTGCAGCTAACTTTTAGCTGAGGGCTACCTACAGTTTGCAAGTTGAACTGTCTCCAGCATATTATGACAAGGAGAGAAAACAGATGCTAGCCAGTCAGACATACTGCTTCTGCTAAAAACAGCAACGACGACAGTCATCTGTATTATGCTAACTATGCCCCGCCACAGCTTCTTGCTAAAGTTAGCAGACAAGTTCAATCCAGTATATAGATGCTGTCTTAGTGGAAGTAAACAGTTGCACTTAGAAAACCAACAAATGTACCTATCACCCACCCCTAGATATCCTCCACTCGTGGACAGGGAACACATGTTTAAGTTCTAAGACGGTCTAACCTGTTCACATTTCATTTTTTATCATACCATCACTATTAGTACTCAATGTTTTTTAAATACAGTGTGCACTTAATACATAGACCCATTTAAACATACAACTAGATCTTATTTTAATGATGAAATACTGATACACAGACACTACCCAGTGTTTTAATCTAAAGAAAAAGTTCTCAGAATATTGTTCCTTCAGTACTCCTAAATTTTCAGATATTAAATACTTCATATTTCTATGATATGACATTAAAATAGAAGAGGAAATGCCGGAAAGGAATTATAAAATGGCTATTCCTTGGGACATCATTTCTATTTTAAAGAGCAGAACTGATTACTGAGCAAGGAAATGTAATTTGGATTATAAAATTCTTGCTTTAATAAAAATTCCTTAAATAAACAAAAAAAATTGGCTATTCCCATTCACCTCCATGTACAACACCAACTAGCCACTTGCTTCTTCCCACAGGCCCGTAACTGAAGCACTCCAACCCTCCTTTCTTTTTTGAACCACTGTTCTCTATTTGTTTCAAGTAATGTGTCTTTGACTCTGTCAATCATTTATGAATTACTTGACACCAGAATGTTTTTGTTTGATTTTTTAAATGCATCCACTGGTAAAGTACAGGACATGGTGAACATAGTAAATCCTCGTTAACTGATTCCACTAGCCTTAGCCTCTAGGTTTCTTAAGGTCAAGACAAGAAATTTAAACCAGTATATTATATATCTAAAAATTATAGTTAAATGACTTAATCTGGGTAGATGTAGAGGTGAGAGCAGGGTTCTTCTCATATTTATAAAGTGAGAGAAAGAGAAAAAAAAAAAATCAAAAGATTAGACAAAGTATTCAATTTTAACGACCATCAGCAAAGTTTTCCTGGAACACCAGTTTTCCTTGATTGTTTATTTTTAATTTAGGGCTCCTACTACAATGAGAGATATGAGTACGACCATATTATATACAGAGCCTAAAATATTTACTATGGGCCGGCCCTGATAGCACATTGAGTTTGCTAACCCTTGGTCTGGAACAAATACTTTTCAACCTATATACTAATGTATTTTATTTAGGATTTATACAGTAACTTCAAAGTACAACTCACATATGTACATCTTGTTTGCAAACTCTAGAATACATACTTTTAAGCTTTATATCTTAAGAGCACAATTAAGTCTGTGTCTTCATGCTCTGAATCCTAATCAAAAGTTCACTGAGATGTCCAGAACCAGATTCTACCAACACATACAGTGCAAACTGGGACAAGAGACACTTGTCACATAATCTGCTCCACATAGGAGCCAGATGTCCATTCATACCTGGACCATAATGAAAACACAAAAGAGTAAGTGTGCTTAACGAGAGAGCTAATATTTACAATTTAAAATAAAATAAACTGTTCTGGGATCAAGGGGTTAATTTGTTTCATGAAATAGAGTCCACATAAACTCATGTTAAACATGCATAAAAGAGTTCATGTAAACTCATGATAAAGATGTAATTCTTGTGATACAGACCCACGGTCTGTTGCATTGCAAAAGCATTCTCTCATAACTGAACATGGATTTCAATCTGAACAATATCACACAATTAAAAAACAGATCTACCACCTCTGTACAGAAAGGAAGCAAGTAGAGGAGCAAGACACCCAGAGAGGCAAACAGAGAGAGAGGCCATTCACTAAGTAAGCATAGAGAAGGCACAAGTCAGCAAGAAGGACAGAGTTCTGCCCACAGAGTGTGCGTAAACATCAGATGCCAGCGTGCCACCTACATGGCAGCACCCAGTGAGCATGCAGATTAGCACGAGTCTGGGAGAGTGTGCAGGGTGTGAGAAGCAAAGCAGAGCTAAGAACACCAATGTCCACACAGAGGGCAAACGCTAGAGTCACAACCAGGAAAGTACTCTCTGAAAGAGGTGGAGCGGAATAAAAACTGACAGCTTTGTAACCTGCTGCGGAGCAGAATGTAACCAAAACCATTTAAAATGTCAGATATGATCAAGAAATTTAAGTCTTCACTCCATGCATCAGTACGGTTATCTGCTGAAATCTAGCATAATGATATCTAATGGAAGGAAAGATTAAACTGAGTAATTAATTCATATAAATGAAGGTGAATCTAGAAAAACTCTAATAGAAAAATTAAGTCATTTTTTACAACAAATTAAACTTGTTTATAAATTGCTTAAATGCAAATAGCTACACTCATAAACTACTAAAATGACAGTAAAAAAGGGTTAACTTTTAAATTCAAAGTTATTTGCATGTGGTAGTTCACAGCTGACAGGAGCAGCTGTCTGTTCTGTCTAGACAGCTGTTCAGAACTAGTGGAGATGTTTGCAGCACGCCAGCAAGTTTTTCACCTTTTCACAAACTGCTGGAGTTGGACCTACTTTCTGTCGAGCAAATACAAAGAACTTGGACTTGGACTTGGACTTGTATCAAAACAATTCCTGTCAGATGAGATGCCCCACAAAGTCCTTAAATTTTAATTGCAAGTACCGTTTGATCTTGGTTATGGTTTTAGATGTTCCCCCCTCTGGTTTTAAAAAGGAAACTGAATGCTCAGACTGAAGAGTCCCATAGGAAACGCCTTAGGAAAGGCAGAGCCGGTGCCTGGTGGCACAGTGCTCGTCAGGCACAGAAGAACCAGCCAGGGTGCGATCTCCACAGCTATAGAACAAGACACTGTGGCAGAAAATATGTTTTGTGTATGCCTAAGGGTGGACAAACATGGTTTAGACATTAAAATATATACCACAGTACTGAAATATAAGTGGTTTGGTCACAAAAGGCGCCTTCGTACTTCAAAACACATGAAAAGATAAATTATAATGATTCAGATTAAACAAAATTTCTTTATTCTTATCTTTTTAATTGGTGTTTACTTAGATTTTATTGATTTTTATTTTGTACAAGTCACTGTACTTACTCTGTAAATAAAAATTAACAAACATATTCATGTATTTTTTTTAATTCTAAAACTCACTGGCACTCATGGGAATAGACTGCTTGCTTCTTGTAGCTAGATGATACTAAGAGGCCACTTTAAAGATAATTCAAAATATTTAAGATAAACTTCCCTTAAATATTAATATAGCTCAGGTCTTATGAACACAGCTCACTAGGAAAGTCCTCAAAATGCAGTCCAGGCATCGGTTCATTTGCTAGCCACTGCAGACTGTGTTCTTAAGAGCACTAACGCGTTTCTCCTCTTCCCTGTGCACTGCAAACACGCACACAGAAAGCTTTTCCCTAAGGTCACATGATTTAAAATACCAACTGAATGAAATATAAAACAGGAAATCTGCTTGCCTTTTATTAAAGCAGATGCTAGACAGATTTGCCAAAATATAAAGCAAACAAAACCAAAACCCAGTTTATGCCAGTTGTTTTCACTACACATTTCAAAGTATTTGTTCGTTGAAGGTATTTATGTTATGATATAATGGTTTCTTGTTGATAATTTTAGCGAAATAAAGTATTGTTTCAAGTTTTTAGCCAGATCTGAGTTTACCTTTATTATGAGAACATGTTATATTTTAGTCGTATGTTATCTTTTGCTTCTGTCAGTTTGAATTCGTAATGTTTCATAACAATAGCTATACAACCCACACAAGTACAAGCTAGCAGGAAGTGCTGAACTTTTAAGACTGTAAAGAGTAGTTACAAAGTCTAAGAAGTTTTGTTGTAGGATCTAAGCCCTTCAAAATGAGATAGTATTTGTACATCAGCAACAACTTTGTCATATAATTTCTCTTTCAGTAAGTCAGTTGTGAGAAGAGAAACCAATAGGGGGAAAATCTGTCCTGTTTTTCTTAAGAAAAGCAAAGGTGCTCCCTTCCTCTTACCATGCCCCTAGCTAGCCAGAGTAGAAGACAAGGACTTACAGTGAAGAAGAGCTCCATAACTCTGCTGTCCAGAAGAGCCTCCCGCCAGGACTCTGTTGGCTTCAACAGCACATTTTGTGAGGATTCAAACATAGCTATATAATGTCTGCCCAGTTATTTAGTGTCAAGGTCAACAACAATAACATTCTTACTTTGTTTAAACTATAAGTATACCCTAAATATAACAGCAGCCAGCCAGAAAGAATGCAATGGAAACAGTTTAAGCCTCTTCACATATGCTACATAATTCGCGCCTGAAGCTAAGGAATAAAAGGCATTAAGTGCTGAAAAAAAAATGCTACAGGAATGTTAGGTAACAGGTTTAGTCCCTACGTGTGCCATACCATGGGGTACAGAAACCTTTGGAATTAGAGATCTTAATAGAGGCAACAGAAGGGGGGGGGAAATGACTTGAAAAACAGACATCAAAAACTAAACGGAAAGAATCAATTTCGGTAAGTTTGCCCCACTACTTTACCCAATATTTTAAACAGCTAAAATCATATACACAAAATGAGTTTCATATAGACTATAGGGAAAAACAGCAATTTTCCAAAAGAAATATGTTCACAGGAAAAGAACATGAAAGAGCATCTATGCTCCATACTAAAACAGAAAAACTGAGATCACAGTAGCCCAACACCAAGTCAAAACAAACAATTAAGCACTTAACAGAAAACACATTTTTATTCAAAATTCCCATAGGCTCAAGGGAGGCAGAAAGGCATGATGGATCTTCCAGGACTCACTGGACAGCCATCTGGCCTACTTGATATGCTCCAGGCCAGTAAAAAAAAAGACCCTGTCTCCTAAGTAATGACTTCAGAAGTTGTCCTGTCCACTACACAAACACATATATAAACAAAATATTGAGATTGAGTGAGAAATCTCAACACAGGCATCTAAGATGACATTCTGAAAAAAAAAAAAAAAAAAAAAAAAAAGGCACACATTAATATACATGAGCATATACCCCACACATACACATACATACACTGAGCAAGTAACATTCCCATAGACTCAAACAGTATATAAGGTGTTGAGGTATTTACTATCAAATATGCTTCAACTGAATAAATTTGCTGCAAATAAAATATTTTTTTGCTGTTGCAAATAAATTAACCATCATGATAAGTATGTCTGTAGATGTTGATGAATGTAATGTACTCAATGGCACTGCCACAGTCACATCATTCATTGAGAAATCCCAATCTAAGATGACATTCTGCAAAAGAACTCAGGCATACATTCAAATGCTACCTTTCCTTATACCCAACTCATTCTTTTTAGAGAGAAATTATTTGCAGAAAAAACTAAAGGCTGTAGGTAACACTGCTTTGGAAACCATGCTTTAAGTCGGCTGTTTATGAGACTGTTTCTTGTCTCTGAAGAGGGCTGCGGAGGGCACTGAGTGGTCCTAAGAAAGGAAGTCACTGCTTCTTTCTGATGTCATTCCCAAACTCCTAACTCTGACTGACTAAAGTGAAACCCAGATTGGGCTCNAAAAACATATCCATAGCACCTGCCCTATTCTGTAACTTCAGGACAGAGGACAAGTTTAATCACTCCCTACTAGTGGCTCTCACTGGCTAACCCTACTAAGTCTTCAGTGTCAAGTTCTTGAATAACAGATTGCATTCAGCAAGTACATCCATCTCAACCCACAGGGCAGAGCTGTAGTTTGAAAATAAATGACCGGCCAGAACAAGTGGGGCCAACCGGAGCGAGCGGAGCCAGCGGGCTTGACCAGAACAAGAGGAAAAAAAAAAAAAGAAAAGAAAAAAGAAAATAAATGATTACTTACATAAACAAATTAGTTCTTGTCCATTTACTAACACCTTCAGTAAGGATATTATATTGTGACAGTGAAAGGAAAAAAATCTGAGGATGTGGTGCAGTTGGTAAAGTGATCATTCTGTATGCACACAGACCTGGGTTCAATCTCCAACACCACATAGACGGGCAGCACATGCTTATAACCTCAGCACTAGGGAAATACGGGCAAGAAGGATGACCAAAGACATAAAAAAACCCAGTGCTGATGAGGATGCAGTGCTAGCCCTAATCACTGAACCTCTCCTCAGTGGGAACATGATCTTTATCTAAACAAATATACAACGCTACCAAGGGAACCACCAGAACATTTAAAACTGCCTCTGTACAATCACTAATTGAGAAAATACCCCACAGCTGGATCTCATGGAGGCACTTCCCCAACTGAAGCTCCTTTCTCTGTGATAACCCCAGCCTGTGTCAAGTTGACACATAAAGCCAGCCAGTATACCTATGTAATCCAGGGAGCAGCTCCATCCCCACAACCATCACTTTCCAAATTAAGCAACACTACAGTCTAAGCTGCAGAGCACACACCATGACTGCCCTGCTGAGGCATACATGGAGAATGAATACAAATAACCTAGGCTGGCAATTAAGAACCCAACAGACAGAATGCCTTACAAATGTTAAGTATTTTAAATGAATCACTTTCCAGTAAGAAATATAAAGTAGGTAAACCATATTTGCCTAAACTTACACCTGAATGAATGAATGAATGAATGAACTCGATCCAAAAGGTCAGGGGTACCAAACAGCTCTGCCACCAACAGGCTGCAGACTCCCAGACACCTTTGACCTGTTTCCTAGGCAGTTTGATCATGCTCTGAAAGCAAGTTCACTCACTGGATTTAAAAATATATATTTATTTCATTCCTTCTATTCTTGCACTTTTTTTGTTTGTTTTTCGAGACAGAGTTTCTCTGTATATCCCTGGCTGTTCTGGAACTCACTTTGCAGACCAGGCTGGCCTCGAACTCAGAAATCACAAAATACTATGTAAACACCACGTGAAGCTAGAAAAAGAAGATAAAATGTCTTATATTTTGGAAACAGCAAACGTCTTAGGCCGCCTTGCTTTCTCTGCCTCTGAGCTCGGTCACTCCATGCCTCCTGCCCTCTAAGTGCCCTCTGTGGTAATGACACAGAAGCACAGTGTGGTGCAGCGCCATCTAGAACCAAGGGAGAACAGGGCACATCACGGGCAGGAGGGGTGGCAGGCAGGAACAACATGTCCAAGAGCTACAAAACTGAACAGAACCTTCTGAACAATTTCACACACAGTCACCACAAGTCACTGTACCGAAAGACTAGAGAGTCTGTTCTTCAATGACTCTTTCCACACAATGGCCCAGAGTCAGAATTCTGCTGTTTCTTTTTAAATACTTTTTCTAGAATGTGGAAACACTCCTGAAAAGGATAATGCACACATAATTTCAAATACTGATTATTCACTTTACCAATTTCCAATGTTTCATATCCGATAGCAATACAAAAGACAGTTGGAATGAAACTAATTACTCAGTGGACTGAAGAAAATACTATACAACAGTGCTTTATAACTGTATTTAAATATTCTATCAGATTTCTATATTGTGTTCCTCCAGGTTCAAGCAATCTTAGACAGAGCTGACCCAACCAAATTTAATTAAACTCTGTATCATGAAGTCATGCACCCCATACCAACACATGGCTTCCTACCTTCCTCACGATCTCAGCTTGAGCCTATGCTATCTGAACATTCATATCACTGGCCAAACATTACAGCAGCTCGTCTTTCCTAAATTCTACTTCTCTTCTCCCCTTGGACAATAAATATTCTCCTCTCCAATATTTCAAGTATAAAATGAACACCCTGACTCAAGTGCACAGTCTAGGCCAGCACAGCTGACTGATCTTCTTTACTCACTAGGCGTGACTCCATCTCTAAATACGGTTTCGCCCTCTCCCTCAAACACAGTTCCATGAGTTCAATTAAGTCTAAACGAGATGAGATGTAACTGAAAACCATCTCCAAATGACCCTTCGAGGTAGATTCTGACTATCTTTATTTGAAACTTATCTTTTCTTCCCTAGTTCTCCTGACCTGCTTTTCCCATGTGCCCAGCTGGTCATCTCAGTCGCTTTGGCTTCTTTCTGCTTTCTAAGACCATGCATGACTTTCTGTTATTCTTTGCAGGACTAATACCACTATCTTAATTTCAATGGCTCATATTACTGTAATGCCTCCCCAATACTCCAACTCATTCCCTACAATACAATTCTACTGAGGGATCACAGGGATGGCAACTCATCAGTAAGGCAGCCTGATGAACCTTGGCATGCAGAAATTTGCAAAGGCTTCACAGAGACATAATTCACATACTATACAATTTATTCAGTGATGCAATCGCTTTACTATATTCATAGTTATGTACCATGAACACATCTAATTTTAGAACTATTCATCACCCCAGAAGTTTGGTATGCTTTACAACCATCTCCCATGTCTTCCCACACACCAGTGCTCCAGGTAACCCCCATTTATTCTGTCTCCAATGTGCTTTTCTGAACACTGCATACACATGCAATCATGTATCAAAGTTCTCTCTAAATGGCTGCTTTCACAGTACTCTTTCTTAGTATGGTGTTTTCAGAGTTTACCCGTGTTAGCATGTCTAAGTACTTCATTTATTTTAACTAACAAATAAGGTATCAACAATGTGCCACATTTTATTTATTCACTTATCAGCTGATAGACCTTTGAGCTGTTCCCATTTCATAGAGAATACTGATTTGAACATTTAGGGTCTCTCCCTTATATCTACAATAAAAACCATACCATGAAGCAGTTATATTATCAGTTTATACAGATAATACATCAAATAAAAAGATAAAAACTAAATATATTAAGAAAATTACACATCATGGTATCATTCTAAATGATCACACACATTTTACACAAGATAGACTAAGATATTTTATAAGGCCTATTTGCTACTATTTGTTTCCCCTATAAGATAATCATTCTTTTTAAAAGCAATCAACACCCATGTTAATTAAGCTTCACTATTTGACTCTATGGCACAAATCTAGATATTTTTCCAACTTTTCCCCTACCAATTAAACATTATTGATGGCTCTCCAAGCAATTGTCAAAAATATAACTCAGTCAGAATTGGGTTCTCAAGAAGGGTTTCACTAATTAACGCTCAAACTGTACCTTCATTTAATGTCACTGCCAAGTTCTCCTAAACTGAAATCTATCACTCAAAACTCTTTTTTTTTTTAAAGGTTTTTCAAGACAGGGCTTCTCTGTGTAACCCTGGCTGTCCTGGAACTCACTCTGTAGACCAGGCTGGGCTCGAACTCAAAAACCTGCCTGCCTCTGCCTCCCAAGTGCTGGGATTAAAGATGTGCACCACCACTGCCCAGCATTTTTTTTAAAGATTTATTTATTATTATATCTTAAGTATACTAAAGCTGTCTTCAGACACACCAGAAGAGGGTATCAGATCTCATTATGGATGGTTGTGAGCCACCATGTGGTTGCTGGGATTTGAACTCGGGACCTTTGGAAAAGCAGTCAGTGCTCTTAACCACTGAGCCATCTCTCCAGCCCTCTATCACTCAAAAGAGTACACAGCTATACTCTAGCTTACCAATATATGGAACTACACCAGTCACTGGACACATAAAAATTCACTCACTTATAAGTATGAAGTAGAAAAATATTCTGAGCCAGGCATGATGGTACATACCAGAACTTTTGAGGCTGAGGCAGAACTGAGACCAAGTTTTTTTCTTTCTTTTATTTTTATATTTATGTGTATGTGTGTCTGTGCATGTGTATGGGTGTCCATGGAGGCCAAAGGAGGGTGTGAGATCCCCTGGAGTCAGACAGGCAATTATGAGCTGTCCAACATCAGCGCTGGGAGCCAGACTTGAATCCTCTGGAAGAGCAGCAAGCATTTTACCAGATTAGCCATCTCTCCTGATCCAGCCCGTTTTGGGTCCTGTGTTTCACAGGCTGGCCCAAACTCATTATGTAGCCAAGGATAAGACCTTTAGAGGAGTTATGTCCTTTGGCAATACTACAGCTTATTTTCCAATGCTTTGTCTAAGGACTTCACAAAATATTTTATGAGTGTGTATCTTTCAGACAAACTTTGTTTCCAAACTCTTAGGAAACTGTTTCTCTTTTCAAAATAGTAACTCCCTGCCAACTATATTTTCACCTAAAACATTTAGAATTGGCTATGATATATGCAGTGTAATTTTTGTTAATTTTTACTACATACATAATTAATGTTTTGATAGCTCCATATGGACTTGTACTTCTAAATCTGTTCCAAGTCTTTTCAATGTCTTTTTTGCTTTGTTGGTTTTCTTAAAACTTGGTCTTGCTTTGTAACTCTAGCTGGCCTTGAACTCATGGCAATCCTCCTCCTTTCATCTCCCAAGTGAATGCTGTGTTTACAGGTGTGTGCTATCATACATGACCTTCTTACTTTATGTATATTGGTGTTTGGTCTGTGGCTCATATGGGTGGCTGGTGCCTGAGGAGGCCAGAAGAAGGCATCCTATCCTCTGAAATGAATTACAGATGGTTGTGCGCTAGGAATAGAACCCTGGTCCTCTAAAAGAACAGCCAGTGCTCCTAACTGCTATCTTTCCATTCTGATTTTTTTTTGTTTTTTAAATTTTTCTCTCATACAATACACCCTGACATAAGTTTCTCCTCCCCACCCCTCCCCCAACTCCTCCTCCTCCAGATTCACTCCTTCTCCATTTCCCTTCAGAAAAGGGTAGGTCTCTAAGGATACCAACAAAGCACTGCAGAACAAGCTACAACTAGACTGCTGGGCGGTGGTGGTAGTGCACACTTAATCCCTGCAGGCAAGCAGGTCTCTGGGAGTCCGAGGCCAGCCAGCTTTACAGAGCCAGTTCCAGAACAGCCAGAGCGAAGAAACTCCATCTTGAAAAGTCAAAATAACAACAACAACAACAACAACAACAACAACAACAAGAAGTTACAATAAAACTAAACACAAACCCTCATATCAGGGCTGGATGAGGCAACCCAGTAGGAGGAAAAGGGCCCCAAGGGCAGGTGAAAGAGTCAGAGAGTCCCCACTCCCATCGTTAGGAGTCCCACAAAACCACCAAGCTATCAGCCATAACATGCCTGCAGAGGACCCAGTGCAGACCCACACAGGCTCAGTGATTGCCCCTTTAGTTGTTTTTATTATTATTATTATTATTGTTTTGTTTTTTTAAACTAAAAAAGTTGGGGCAGGAACTAGTCTAATCTCTTCACAACAAAATCCTGCTACAGTGGTAAAACAAAACAGGGAACTGGAGAGAGGGCTCAGCAGTTAAAAGCACACTGGCTGTTCTTACAGAGGACCTGGGTTTGATACCTGGGACCCACACAATGGCTCACAGCTGTCTGTAACTCTTGTTCCAGGGGATCTGATTAACCAACCTCTACAGAGACCAGGCATAAAAGTGGTGACCAGACACACACACACACACACACACACATGCAAAGCAAAGCATGCATACAATAAAAATAAATAAAGGTATAAAATTAAAAGGAAACAAAACAAAAAGAAACAAGTTGGATGTGGTAAAATACACCTATAATTCTACAATTTAGGAGACTGAAGAAAAAAAAAATCATGAGTTCAAGACCAGATTGCTAGATTTGCAGGTTGTCTTACCTCAAAAGAGAGGGCAGAAAAGAAAGAAAATGTAGCCTGAAGCAATGCGACATTCAAAAGAAAAATGTTCTAAAAGAAAGTAAGTGCTTAGGGATGGCAACCCAGGCCTAAAATCCTAACCCTGAAGAGCTGAAGCAGGGAGACTGTGTGAGTTCAAGGCCAGCCTGGGCTATAGAAATCAGTTCTCTCAAAAACTCAAAGCAAAACACAAAGTATGTGCCCCTTACAACTCTAAAGAATCAAATTTACATATTAAAAATGTAAAATTGGTTAACAGGTGAAAGAGAAAGGACAGGCATAAAGGAGAGTGTGATTATCTCAGTAGCAAGCTTCACTCCAATGTGACTGACCTTAGCAAAGAAGCCTGGAGAATTCCTGCTTTAACGAGTCAGTGGCTCCCTTTCTCTCATACCACCTGCCTTTTACAGTTACTTTTCTAGTAGGTAAATATAGTAACTTGACAATGGAAATCCCAGCTTACCACACACCTTTAGTTTCCCAGTTTTACAAGTCTCAAACCTACATGTATGAAAGAAGCAGATCTTGACTCTATTGGAACAAAGACGAGTCTCATCCTAAAGCTCTGATAAGATTTTTTATCTTCTTAGGAATAGCATTTTCCTCTGAAACAAACTCTTCCAGAGCCCTAGGAACGGGTATTTTAAAGCTCTGTAACAGTAGCTGACTCTGCACATGTTAACTATACTGTTTAATTTAGTCAACATCCTCTTTCTGTTTGGAAACATTAAGATCCAGAAAGGTTCAGCAATTTGCTGGAGATCAACTGAGGCTTGAACCTAGAACTGCCTGACTGAACAATGTTCCAAGAGGCACCACAGAATTCCAAGGTACAACAAGACACTCAGCAGTAGACGCTCGGAACAGAAAGCGTTTCACTAACTTATTACATAGACTTAAGCAATAAGCATAAGGATAAAACCAGAGTCCTTCTAACTAAGCCAAGTCAGTAAAACAATCTAATTCAATCACATATCCAAGGAGAAATAAAAAATGCATTTTGCACATTTTGTCCTTTCCTTCCCAGGATTACCATCCTCTTCCTCAGTCAGCTACAGCCTTATTAGCCACCAAATGCTGTCACACATTCAATCCTCTTCAAATCATAGTAAATATGATTTTATCCTTTCTACAGTCTACTCTACTATGGTATAATAACATTCCATTTCTACAAAAAGAAAAATAAAGTCTCCACTCAACAGAATGTTTCACACACAAAAAAGCTCAGGATTCCAGGACTGAGCTTCAAGATTCCATTTCTACAAAGTCATCATGAGCTCAACCCTTCCCGCTGTTAAAAGGATATAGTTTGGAGGGAGAAAATTCCAGCTCAGGACTTGGTTGGCGAGGGCGAGGTACCGTTGAAACACTGAGGACATCTGAGCACTGAGGTTCTCCCGTCTGCTGAACTCCTGCAGAACTCCAACTGTTAACATGAAGATCTGCCGAAGGTCTTCTTCCTATGGACAATAAATCACACAGTTTTGCATGACGCTTACTCAAAGTACATTCCTCTTTAGCATCATAAAACAAATAAGAACCTTAAGGTTTCCATTTGATGGTACTACTTCCTTAAGAATGTTTTCCATCTTGAGGTTTCTAGCATCAGTGTGCTTTCAAGTGACACCATTAACTGTAATCTAAATGCTCCTCCATGCAGGAGAACCTTTCAGGGCAATGTGGCCGCAGCAGAGCTGGCAGAGCCAGTTGCTAGAGTGCAGAGCCTCAGGACTTAAGCCAGGGCCTTCACATAACTTTACTGCAGAGCCAAACAATACACTCGAGAGACAAAGAGCCCACACCATCTGCAATAATATTTTAAATACATGACCTTCTTTGGCACTGTGCCAGTCCTATTTTTAAAGCCAGCAGAATCCTATCAATTGAAATATTTATATCAAAACTTGATAAGAAAACAATAAACTAAGGAATGTTTATTATAATGTTCTCTTTTTTGTTGTTTAAAGATGAGAACTGAATAATTTCAACTTATCAATTACAGAAATCAAACTTACCAACTTACTATATCCTATGAAATCTCAGCATAAGTCTTCAGGCATAAGCTACCACTCAAATATCTAAAACAAATACTCTCATCATTGGGAACAAACCGAATAAAAATTGGACTGCCCAATAATTAAAACATAAAACAAGGTACCAATACCTGAAAGACTCGTTTGCAGTTACCATGGAATTCCATACTCAGCCCAATGTTGCTAGTTTTACTTGAACTTGAAAATTCACTCAATAGAGCAGTTAGAATAGAACAGGCCAGAGTTTGCTATATCAATAAGAAATAATTTTAAGTCATTACTTTTTTCAAAGCTTTGTTTCAATACATTTTGTTCAAACATTATTTCTGTGTGTTAGTTTCAGACTATAGTTTCAGACTAACTATAGTTTCTAACTGCCTAGCAGAACCCTGGATGTGACTAAGAAGACTGGCTCTCCTTTCAAGTAGTGTGGAAAATGTCTTCATTAGGAGGACTGGAAGACTGGAACCCAGGACAAGATTCTACTCAATCCTAGAGGGCAACTGACATTTTAAATGGTTGTTAGATAATTAATTAATTGTTAGACACCTAGTTTCATTTAATTTACACAACAATCCATACATTTTTACAATTGAAAGAACTGTGACTAGAAGAGGGTAGATGACTACCAGAAGCCATCAACACTCAGCCTCATGCCTCTTCTTTCTGATGAATGTAAAATGTGTTCTCAAACAGATGAAAAGTAACACAGACTTTAGTCTCCAAAATAGAAAACAGGTAGTACCTCAAAACTTTTTAAATCAAAAGAAACTTTTCCTTTTCATTGGGTCCACTAGATACACTTAGAATAATAACTCCTCAATCTTATTCACAGAGTATTTAGAGTCAAGGTAACAAGGATGGAGATAAGGCTATGAATTATTTTGGCACATTTCCAGGGGTTAAACAGAAATATGCACACTACCTCTGAACAACCGAAAGATTAAAGTCAAGATGATACTATTTCTGCAAGCTTACACAACAGCTGAACACAGTGGGACCCACCCCACCAACTGTATCTTTGTTCAGAAATGCTTCTGATGTTAGTACCTTGACCTTACAGATGCTTTAGTTTGGCAAATCTTAGCAAATATACATAAAGTGAGATCCCTAAAGATTTGCAGAGCAGATGTTTGCTTAAGTTAAGTAATAGTTACATGGATAAACAATATACTACTTTTACTTTTTAAAGTTTTCCTTTAAAAATGTTTTTTAAAAGTTTTAAAGAAAGTAGGTACTGTTCACCTCTTAATCTCAATCATAAGCACAAGTAAGCAACTTCAAAAATTGTGGAAAATTCAAAGGTGCCTTCTATAATAATGAAAATTCTATGGCGACTCTTAATTTAGTTTTTGTGCACACACACACACACACACTTTTGTTAATATTTACTGGCTGTACTGAGGGTTGAACCAAGGTCATTACGATCTTTAGGCAAGTGTTCCTCATCAGAAATGAACTTAGCCCTGCTCCCCCCCCACACACACTCGGTTACTTAAAAATATACAGATATTTTAATACAAAAGTTCACTTATCCCCAAATCTTCAGAAAAATATGTGCCTGTTTAAATACCTCTGTAGGACTCAGGAAAACAATCTGAGAAATCAGGCACAAGCACCTCATATAGAGAGCAATTTGTCCCTGTCTTTACTGTTCAAAGGGATTTCAAACATTTATCAAGTTAAATAATCCCTCACTTTAAAATGGCTTTCTTTTAAATGGTGATTAAAGTGTCAATCAGCCAGGAATAGAGGCACAGTCGCACAGTGGGGGAGGGGGGGGTGTCATTTGAGACCAGCTTAAAAGACGATATAGTGTGACTCTGCCTCAAAAATATTCCCCAAAAAGCTAAAAAGAAAATTAAAGCACTAGCCATCAATACATCACAGATACATTAAAATAATTTCGTACATCTTTAAATGTCATTATATGCATAAATGCACATACACCTTTTTGTATACATATGAAAGATTGGTGGGGGAAATACACTAAATAAAATAATAAACAAAATTATATTAAATTATTTAATACAGTTTGGAGAAAGACATTAACTCACAAGACTTAATAACTTCTGAGATTCTGTAATTCTGAAGACAATTTTACTAGCCTGCATTCTGTAACTCCTAGCCTGTATTCTGTAACTCTTAGCCTTACTTCTCATCCATCCTTTCTAAGTATCTCACTGACTATAATATTATGAATAAAAAATTTGAAAACATGTCTAAATCAAGAAAATTAGTCTCAGATGTCCATCACTGAATACAATTTACACATTAACTTCACTTTTGAAAATCCAGAAGCACTTGTTAAATGCAAACTGTCAACATCCTTAGAAATAATGCGCTACAATACTTTTCCATACATAATTTACAACTTACCACAAGTTGGTTTCTAGGTACTTACACAAAGTGGCATACTTTGAAACTATGGTCATATTCAGATTCTTTGTACAATGCCTAATTAGTTATTAAAACATATTCACAATAAAGATTTGCTCTTCTAGGAAATAAATATTTCCCAAGCTCATATTCATGGTCAAATGAAAAGATAAAGATACAAGCAAGGCAAAGTCAGTGAACCTTGTTGGGTGACCGAGGCTTTCAACAAGTAGGTTTCCTTTAGCTATACAGTACAGCTCAGGAGACAGGGAGCCAACAGGGGTCAGCTGCACCAAAAGCATTGCTATCCAACAAAGCAAGCTCACACCGGATGCACACAGTAGCCCATACAGGCAAGTGAGCACACTCTTACTCCCTCTCCCCACCCTTCAGATGAGTGTCTGTTTATTAAGGAAAAGTGAGAGCAGAGCCTCTGCGGGTAGGAGAGGCTCCTAAGGAGGAACATCCCTCTAACCCTTATTTTCAATACACGAACATCAACAACAAAATGTGTTATCAGATTTAGCTTCCTAAACATAAGCATTTTTCAGCCTATGAAAATAATATAACATATCTTAATCTTAGAAAAAAATAAAAGGTTAAAAAAGTTAAAAGAAAATAAAATTACCTATAATCTTATTGTCTGGGGATTATTACTGTAAGTTATTTATATATAGCTCTTTAGTTTCTTAATATATATACACACATTAATTACAAAACCCAATTTATATACTTCATACTCCTTTTTCTGCTTTAGTTTTAAAACAAATAGAAATCTTTAAGTAAAAATTGTTTTGTATTTCACTTAATCACTTAGAGATGTAATATGTAAAGATAATTATATAGCATGTAGATAGCAAATGCTATTTTGACCCATAAGTAAACTCAGCACTTTTCAGAAAAATTAAAATTTAGTAAGGTATTTTCAAATACTACAAAAAAAAGTTCAATTTGAAAAATTGTGTAGATACGAGATTAGCATCACAAACTCTAATTATACTATACAATTCTAACTAAACGATACCAAATAAAAAACTCATTCCTTGGAGGAAGTAGATTAAGTACTGATTATAAAGGAATGAAGCAAAATACTCTGCTATATATCAACAAAGTAGGTCCCTCTCTCTTCACAAGAGAATTAATTGAGCCCAGCATGGATTTGTAAGGCTGATTCCTATGCTCCTCCTGACAGTACTTACCTGACACCTAAATCCTCTGAAGGTAAAGTTACCCTCATTATATTGGAATGGAGACAGGAAAGCAAAGCAAAATGCAGCTCCGAGAAAGAATTTCCCTGCCAGAGCTAAGAATGTCAAGTGTGCCTGAGAGAGAGCACCAACTCTGGGTCTCACTTACCGCTGGAGAAGGCTCCTGTCTGCTCGCTGCAGGCATTCAGTGCTCAGGGGACACAAGTGCAGTGCCTTTTACTCCCCCTCCAACCACCAGCACTTTCAAGTGCTATCCCTGCCCTTTGTCAGTCACGGCTAGACAGCATTCTATACTATAGAGTGACTCTGATACTCAAGAGGGTATCAGATACTCAAAGAGGGTGACAAAAGCTGTCGTTAGAATTTTCAGTGAAATCTGATGAAAACGGACTAAGAAATAGGAGCTTTTCATACCAAGGAGGGCTTTGACTGAAACCATAAGGACAAATTTTCAGAATTTTAAGAGGTTATCACAAGAATGCTTCATTTATCTAAGATCATAAAGAATAAGTTCATATCTGTTATTTTGTAAGTACAACAACAAAAGGTGTTTTAAATGAAACTTATACCCTATATATTTTTCTACAAAAAGCTCTTTTATAGCAATTCTATGACAATGGTGACTACTTGGAAGCCACTCAAAAAAGGCCACAGGTTGTGGGAGAAACAAAGCGCTATCAGATCCCCACACCACCGGCTGATTTAAGTCCACTTCACAGGGTTTCTCAAGTGGCCTTTGTGGCAGTCAATGGCTCACTGCTGCTGGCAAGAGGACACCAGCGGGCAGCACTTCACCTGTCATCCTCATTTGGTAACCATTTAGAAACCAAGTTACAAAGTCTATTGTGCCTGGGTTTGAAATATATTATCAATAAAAACAGCCTGTAGATATCCTTAGGAATACAAGAAACCTACTGTTTAGACTAGGGAAACAGAAAAATGTGAATTCAAAAAATTCTGTTTACCATTTAACTTGATTTATCATCCGGATAAAAACCTCATCTACTCTTAGCCTACCTAACCCAGTTACTCTGCATTCAAATTAAATGACTTATTGTAAGTACTGAGTAAATGCAACAATTAGGGTAAGGTAGAGAGAAGGTAGTATTTTTGTAATTATCATACAACTGGGTTGTTTAGGTCCTACCTCTTGACTGCCAAAATTAGAACTATAAGATAAGTTATCATTAGAAGAGGATCATTAAGCCAGGCATGGTGGCACACGCCTTTAATCCCAGCACTTGGGAGGCAGAGGCAGGCAGATTTCTGAGTTCGAGGCCAGCCTGGTCTACAAAGTGAGTTCCAGGATAGCCAGGGCTACACAGAGAAACCCTGTCTCGAAAAACCAAAAAAAAAAAAAAAAAAAAAAAAAAAAAAAAAAAAAAAAAAGAAGAGGATCATTAGATATTGCTTGAATCAGTGAATCTTCAGTTATTTGTACTTAGCACTATTGACATAGGAAATAAAAAATAAATACATTAAATTTCCTAATTTTTAGAAGGTTATTTTTTATGTGTACAGGTATTTGCATATATGTACGTAACCAGGAGAAGGCATCAAATCTTTTAGAATAGCAGTTATAGACAGTTGTGAGCCACCATGAAGGTGCTGAGAACCAAACCCAGATCCTCTAGAGGATCAGTGCTCTTAACCACTGAGTAATCTATCCCTCACGCCCAACTCCCATCTCTGC
Source organism: Mus minutoides (assembly GCA_902729485.2). Taxonomy (NCBI): domain Eukaryota; kingdom Metazoa; phylum Chordata; class Mammalia; order Rodentia; family Muridae; genus Mus; species Mus minutoides. The sequence goes on along the minus strand of CACVCL010028784.1, from coordinate 28,500 downwards.
TGTTTATAAATTTAGATTGATAAAGCAAATAGAAGGCAAGGCAATAAAAGGTCTCAATCTTACAAAAAAAAAAAGTCTTCATGAGCTGAGAATGTAGCTGAGTTGGTTCCAGGCATTCATAAAGTTGAGTGTTGGTGGTACATGACTACTATTTTGGTACTTGGAAGGTAAAACAGAAGGATCAGAAGGCTGAGGTATCCATAGCTATATCCCAAATTTTTAGGTCAACCTGGGATGCATGACATCTGCTCTCAAAGGAAAACTGTTTGCATAGTATCACTTCTTTCATTGAAGTACTAGAAATGCAAACATTTATTCACTGGCTGACAATTTTTAAAACTCTTTGTCTTTGGGTCTTAAAATTCTTACAGTAGCATTCACATTTTCTCATCAAAGCCAGACATTTCATGCTCCTGGGGGGAAAAAGATTTACCCCCCCCCCCCCAGATTGTCTTCTCACTTCACAAGCACAAGATCCTAACTCCAGCTGACAAAATAGAATGCTCTTGTTCAGGGGGAGGACTGTCTCTTATAATAGCCTGGCTCTTGCCTCAGGATCTTTATTACCAAGAATAAACTGTATGAAAGGTTGCCATACTATACAGCAGACCTCCAGCTGCTCTTCTAAGAAAACATCAATGAGACTTTGCGATAAGGGAGATTATCGTGGCTACCTCATCCAGGGGCAGCCTGGGTAGACAAGTGGATTTCACACCCACTTCTACCCAACATGAAAAAGAGGGGAAAAAGAAGCTTAACTATCTTTCAGAATGATTTAACATTGGCTTATTACTTTCAAAGGGAATAAAGCAAACATGAAATAGATTAAATTTCTAGTTTGTATATCAGCCTAAAAACAGCCTAAGCCACTCTTCTAGGAAGCAGTTTCCCTATTCCTCTCAAACTAGTAACTGACAGTAGGCCTGACAGCTCCCAGCTGAGATGAGATAACCACAGTCGCCATCACCACAGAAGTAGGACAGCCTGCTCACAAAGGTGAGCATGAAATGACACAGTCCTTCATTGTATATACGTGATTACATCAACAACACACCACAGCACATGGAAAACTATACTGTCTAAGAAATGCTCCTTAAAAAATTCTATGTCCAGCTGGGTGGTGGTGGCGCACGCCTTTAATCCCAGCACTCGGGAGGCAGAGGCAGGTGGATTTCTGAGTTCGAGGCCAGCCTAGTCTACAAAGTGAGTTCCAGGACAGCCAGGGCTACACAGAGAAACCCTGTCTCGAAAAACCAAAAAAAAAAAAAAAAAAGGTTCCACCTCCAACATATTGAATTGCTAATACTATAGAATTTCTTGGTCCTGTTATTTAGAAATTTTACTTTAAAAGAAAACAAAACCGGGCCGGGCGTGGTGGCGCACGCCTTTAATCCCAGCACTCAGGAGGCAGAGGCGGGCGGATTTCTGAGTTCAAGGCCAGCCTGGTCTACAAAGTGAGTTCCAGGACAGCCAGGGCTATAAAGAGAAACCCTGTCTTGAAAAACCAAAAAAAAAAAAAAAAACCTTGTTGCGTACAGTAGTACATGCGTTCAATCCTAGGACATAAAAGACTAAAGAAACAGTTCAAGAGTTCAAGGTCAGTGAGTTTCTGACTAGCCAGTCACAGAGCAAGACGCTAACTCAAAAACTGTGTCGCTTGGGCTGGAGAGATGGCTCAGCGGTTAAGTTCACTGACTGCTCTTCCTAAAGTCCTGAGTTCAAATCCCAGCATCTACATGGTGGCTCACAACCATCCGTAACAAGATCTGGCGCCCTCTTCTGGGGTGTCTGAGGACAGCTACAGTGTACTTACATATAATAAATAAAATAAATCTTAAAAAAAAAAAACTGTGTCTCTCAGGGGAGGGTGTGTGTGTGTGTAGGGAGTTTGTGTGTATGTATTTGTGTATTTGTGTGTGTGTGTGGGGGGGTCTTAGCTTTGACTATTTAAAAATATCAAGGATATTAAATTTATCCAAATGTATGCACTGTGAATATAGCAAAATATTCTCTTACTACATTGTTTGTTCTATCATTTGCAGAATTTGTAGAACATGTTATTTCTGTCCTCAGAAAGTCTTATAGTCAATTTGCCATGAATCACTTTTTGTGCTACATCAAATCTGCCCAAGGGGAGAGGAAGAAGAAAATGTGGTTTCTAGCATGTGCTCACTCCTAAAAAAACTGCAGGACAATTACCTGTTCAGCGCTTGCCCAGGACCAAAAAACTGCAGGACAATTACCTGTGCAGTGCTCTCCCAGGACCAAAAGCTGCAGGAGGACAAGGGCAAGCTGCAAACCCCTGCACTAAAGCCCTAGCTGGAAAAACAATCTAATCCAAAGAGCATCAGCCATAGGTCTCAATGCCACTGTTCCAGTTTAATCTTGTCCACTCTAACAGGTCAGACTATCAAAATGCAACAGGATGTCCCAAAGCAAAATCTAAAAGGGGAGCAGTAACTCAACCCAGAACATCCAGGGCACACTGACCATCAGACTACACACGGTCATTCCCATGAAAGGGAAGGCAACCAAGTCTATACAAGTGCTCTGACTGTCATTTTAAAACTATTCTAACACTAGCACAGCTCTACATTAAAACAGAAACAGCTTCAGTGCTCAGTAGCACAGCCCTTGCCTTGCCTGTGCAAAGGTCTGGGTTCAAGTCCTACCAGGAATAATAAATAAGTGCCATACCTCTTATAGAAGGGTCCCTGAAAATTGTATAGCCTCACACATCAATTGCTCAAGCAATTTTAAGATATTAATTGTGATAGTTAAAAATCTACTGAGAATATTTAAAGATTTGATACCTAAGAATCAGAATGGCCAGCTACTACTAACTCCAGCTCTACAGGGATCACCCCAGGAATCAGAGCTGGTCAGTAACTCTACAGGGATCACCCCAGGAACCAGAGCTGGTCAGTAACTCTACAGGGATCACCCCAGGAATCAGAGCTGGTCAGTAACTCTACAGGGATCACCCCAGGAATCAGAGCTGGTCAGTAACACAGCCTCTGATAAGGAATTTCTACAACTAAACACACAATAAATGTGAACAGGGTAAGGAAACCATGTTCCTTTAAGTAATGTGGTCAATGGCCTGGCATCTGCTCACCAGATAGAACCACCTGGAAGTCATGGTGTAGTCAATGACTTTTATTATGCCAGATAACATTTATATTTAACTCAACCATTTCTATAATTATTGGTACTTTCCAAGGCTTATTAAAACTGGGGGTAGACAAATGTTCAAAAGAATGATTAAAATATGAAAAAAAAAAAACAAGGATGGTGGTATATGTCTTTAATCCCAGAACTCACAAGTCAGGGGGAAGCAGGCAGATCTCTGAATTCCAGGCCAGCTAGAGCTATAAACTAAGTCCTGGTCTCTCTACACACAGAAAGAGAATATCATGGTGTGCTAATATCATGTTTTACAATCGATTAAAATGATTATGAGCACAGTGGCAACAGAGAAAAACAGACTCAAGTAAAAATGCTAAGTATACTATATCTGGATTACACACATACACTTAAAGATCACAAGAAATGTCTGAACAAATACAAACTGCTTGGCACATTAGTTTGCATGCCTTTCTTTTCTACTACTATTGCCAAGATACAATTAGTGATAAGCAAAATAAAAAATACTTATAGATATAAGCAGTTAGCATACTTACCACAGTGGGATTGCCACTACTTATCAACTGGCTGACTTCATGAAATATGCTTTTGCAGTCAATTGACTTATCTAATGATCCTCTTTTTACAATTACTGCTACTGCTAATAGAATCTGTTCCCGAACATACTTTTGGAGGCTGCAAAACATAAAAATTGTGAAAACATTTACCTATATCTAATATAAACACTCACAAGTTTCTCACTATACCAGAAAACATTTACCTATATCTAATATAAACACTCACAAGTTTCTCACTATACCAGAAGCTTCTAGCAACATCACCTAACCTGAGAGTAGTATAATCTACCAAGTTATAGAAAGAGTCATACACTTAGTCAGCTATTATTTACTAGCTGTGCAACCCAAAATAAAATCTTAGTTTTTTCTTCTTTAAAATGGAGACAATAGTCAGGATTATTGTAAAAACTAATGTTCCACCCTAATCTAGGTTACATAGTTAATTTCAGGCTAGGCTAAGCTATACCACAAGACCATGTTTAAAACAAACAAACAAACATCAAACAACAAAACATGTTCAACCCTAGGATTGTGCCCACTAGACACACACTTTAGGCAGTGTTCAAGACATGCTAAGTCAGTTCCTCACTGAGTACTTAGGTGGGGCTATCACTGAGATTAAGATAATTCTGATTTGACATCCATCTCCAACCAGCAGTACCTCACTCAACCTTGCTGTTTAATGAGTAAACTCCAAGATCTACAAAAGGTGTGTCGCCTCTGGGTGACAGTACAAACACTCGTTCCCAGCCAAGCACTCTGTAAGGCCTATATCACAGGCCTTAAATGACTTCAGAACCTCTTCTTAAAAGGTTAGGATCCCGAGCGGGGCTGTCCGAAGAGAGCGGGACTATCTGGAGCGAGCGGAGCCAAACGGGGATGGCTGGAGCAAGCGGGGATGGCCGGAGCAAGCAGGGTCGGAGCGAGACGGGCTGAACACGATGGCCGGAGCGAGTGGGGCCAACCGGAGCAAGGAGCGAGCAGGGCGACTGATGGAGCAAGCGGGGTTGACCGGAACAAGGGAAAAAAAAAAGGTTAGGATCCAAAAACACCAACCTTATAATACAACCTCTCAAATGTCATAACGATGTGACCTGTGCCCTCGGGACAAGCTACATCCCTTACCACGGGCAACAAGGCCAATTGTAGCTTTCCTGGAAGAGTCTCAATGTCCTGTTGTCCTGAGTAATTATTAATGGCGCTTTCTTTTACTCTCAAAGGTATCCCAGTTTGGACACAGTTATACATACAGTCATGTGCTTTTAAAGTCTGCGACAGCCAAGAGCCACTCTATTCTCTGACCTCACCCTTTCCATACACTCAGTAGGCAGGCATATGGAACTCCTCAGTCCCTGGCTCAACACTTTTATGCTTCCAACCCTACAAACTTCTATTCCCTCTGCCAAAACTGTGATGTCACTTTCTCCAGAAAGTTATTACTAAAGGCTCCCAAGGCACCAGCATGTGACATGACTTATCTGTTACTACTACTTAACGCTATCCTGAAAATCAACCACCCTACTCTAAGCACTCTAGTGTATGTAAAACTAAGGATTTGCCATGTAGAAAGCATTTATTAATTATTAATAACTTCAAGCATGTGTCCCTATATCAAGACTAAAATCAAAATATTCCTTCATATTTGGGGGCCAGGGTTGGACCTTTACTACCAGCACTCGGGAGGCAAAGGCTAGTGGACCTCTGGATGTCAGTCTAATCCACATAGCAAGTCCTAGGCCAGCCAGAACTTCATAGTGAGACCCTACCTAAAAGAAAAAAAATCTCTATTGGCAAGAACTAGAAAATTAAAACATTTAATGAGTTTTATGTAAGAGTTTCTGTAAATTAACATGTTCAAGAAACATTATTAACTCAATTACCAGAAAGTTAGTTTAAAAAATATTAACATGAATTGAGCAAGGTCACAGAATGTGGCAGAATGATAATGAATTCACATATACATTCCTTTCTTTACTAATATGCTACCTGTATCTTGAAAAGAAGGCACACTGTATCAAACCAGATCCAAACTTTACCTCAATTAGGAGGTAAGAAAAAAAACTTATACATGTACTGGTTAAGGATCCAAAATACACAAGCCCTATGTACACTAGACTGTACCACATAAGCTAGCTGTGTAATCCTCCTTGTATAGTACATAAAGATTTGCTACTTGACTCTAATCTACACCAGAGAGCATTCTATAAAATAAGAATGCCCATGTAATTAAAGACAGAATAAGGGCAGAATTACTCAGGCTTTAAAGAGATGTGACAGGGGCCAGGGAGTTGGCTCAGTGGGTAAGAGTACTTGCTGCTAAGAGTACTTGACTTATGTTTGGTTCTCAGCACCCACACAGTGGCTCACAACTACCTACAACCACCTCTTCTGACCTGAGTACCAGGCATGCACATGGTGCATGTATACACAAGCAAGCAAAATACTCGTACACAGAAGCTGGGGAGCTGGTCAGCCAAGAGCACTGCCTGCTCTTCCAGGGACACAGGTTCAGTTCTTAGTACACATGGAGGCTCACAGCCATCTGTGAGAATTTAATGCTGTTTTGTATCTCCATGGGCACACATGTGGTACACAGATATACATGTAAACAAAAAATTCATAATATAAAGTAAAATGAATAAATCTTTAAAAAAATTAAAGTATCCATACACATAAAATATTTTTAATTAAAAAAGGTATAACAGGATATAACATCTAACTGTAGTTAAATTCTGGACTGAAAGAAAGACAAACAACATATTTTACCTAAATATAGAAAGCAAACATTAACAGAGCCAAAGAGACAGACTGCACATTAGTAAGAAAAATAACCTAAGGCTGGAAAATATACCTAACATTAGTAAAATAATTGAGGAACTCAAATACACAATCAGAATAATATTGAGTAATAATATAAATATGACAATTAGGTCTAGAATAATAATAGTATGAGGCATACTCAGTATTTGATGAAAGCACCGGACTGTGAATGGCAATTTGCTCAAATGTGACACAATGTTAACTGAGCAGCCACCGAGAAAGGAGTATGTGCTCGCTGTGTTACTATGCCATCTTTGCTCAAAGTTTTAAGAAATTTTCAAAATAGTGTAGGGAGGAGGCAGTACTTACACGTAGCAGGCACAAGATCTTTGTTCCACCACCTAACACTAACACCATACAGACAGCACTAATACATACATCAAGTTGAGAAAAGAAATAAACTATTTCAACACAAGTCTAATCAAAATGATTTAAGAATAGAATTAATCTTGATAGCATAAGAAAGCATATGTACAAACTGCTTGATTACATACACATTATATTATACATATACAATATCACATTATATCTACCCCAGCTCTGAAAAGTTCTGGGTTTCATGGAATGGAGTGGGGAAAGGCTGTCAAGGAGGCCAGAAACTCTATTGTAATGTACCCTGACTACTTAGGAAAATTGCTCTTTTCTGAGAGTTGACTCAAATACATAAAAAGTATCATCAAATCATTGCTCTAGGAAAGTAAAAACAGAACAAAATCCCAAGAAAATAAAGAGGCTTTCTGATAATAACCAGGCCTGAGGTTGGGTTTACCACAAAGACTTCTCACTCTTCAGACATAGGGGCCTAAATACTAAAGCTACTAGTGGCATTTTTTCTTTTTTTCTTTTTTATATGAGTGCACTGTCACTGTCTTCCGATACACCAAAAGAGGGCATCGGTTCCCATTACAGATGGTTGTGAGTACCATCACTGTGCCTAACTGCTGAGCCATCTCTCTAATCTTTCTTTTTCTTTTCTTTTTTTTTTCAATTAATTAGTTAATTTTGATTTTATGTACATTGGTGTTTTCACTCCATGTGTATCTGTGAGGGTGCTGGATTCCCTGGAACAGCAGTTACAGACAGTTGTAAGATGCCACATGGGTGCTGAGAATTGAACCCTGGACCTCTGAAAGAACAGCTAGTGCTCTTAATCTCTGAGCCATCTCTCCAGCTCCTGTAGCAGATATTCCTTTCCTTTTTTCTCCCAGTTTTTGGGCCAGTCTAGCTTTGCCTTGCAGCACTCCTTCTGCCTTAGCCTTCCAAATGCTGAAATTAGAGGCATGATATACCTACCATTCCTAGCTTAAAATAACAATATAAAACAAAAAAGCCTGAGCTACATACCCCGCCCCTAATCTTTTTAAAGTATTGTTACAGATATAAACATGGTTAGTTCCTTTATTATATAAACATAAGCATGAAGATTTCTCTCAATTTTTCTTTAACTATAAGAATACATTATCAAAACTTATTTGAAATTATTTTGCCAGTACAGATCAATACAACCATCAAATATAGCAAAACCGTGTTATTCCCATAAAAAAAAAAAATCAATGTACAGTCCTGTAAGAATATTTAAACATTAAAGAAAATTCACTTTACCACACTCAAAATTTGATCTTTTTCAAAGTAAACAAAGAATTTAATGTTTTTTCTTCTAAAATGTTTTCTACGCATATATGTATGTAACATTTGGCTTATTAGTGGTTTAATTTCTTCCTCTTCCTTTCTGGGGCTATGCAACTACATCTTATAATACTCAGCCCATGCTAAACCTCCTGTAAACATATTAAAAGAAAAAACTATCCTACCAAGCATCTAAGAGCAAGAAAAAGTAAGTTTTGACAGTCAAAAGTTAACTTTAATTTATAATCAAATTCTTGAAAGTTCAAAACAAATAGTATTACATATTTCTTTAGGATTAGAAGCCTAAGTAAAAGGTACGATTTTTATCAAGTATGAAAGCAAGCTACAATCATGCATAAATTTTCAAACTACAAGCTCCGGCACAGAGCTTGCCCATAACCATCACTACTGGAAAGAAAGGTTGTCTGGAAGGACAGATCATAGAGCTTCCTGTATGTTAGCAGTGCCACCCCAGGTACTCACTTAGGCCTTTGCAAGACATAGGTGAGGAGGAATGTTCTCAGTGACTCGATGCTGCCTTTTTCCAAGAGAACCCACTCTCGGACAACCGCTTCCATTATGGCTGTGGCAGCTTGAAAAAGGACATAGTCCACTTTACTGGTTTCTGGGGAGAAAATTAAAAACTCTCTTTAAGCAGTAGTTCATGTTACCATGTGTACTTTGCATTTATTAAATTTTAAGACAGAACTTTTCAGACAAGGAATAAGATGGTTACCTGATCTGGTTTTAATCCAGTGACCTTGCTCTAGCACCACAAAGAGGTTAGTTCCTCTCAGAAGACACCTCAGGCAGGTGGCAGCTAATCACCGATCACAATTTTCACAAACTTTCCTCACCTCTCTTCAACTGTTACTTCCAAAGCATGAAGAACTAAAAAATAACACAGCTTTAAAAAGTAAAAATAAAAATATGAAGCAATCAGAAAGTGGACTAAGAGATTCTCACACTGTGCAAAACGGGAATTTTTTATTGGAAAAATATCTTATTAAACTGATCTTTGAACATTACTATTTGTGATGAGCCATGCTGCTAAAATATTGGAGCTTTTAAATAAGTAAGCATTCAGCAGGATGACACACCTCAATAGCAAGTTCAGAAATAAACAACCATATCCAAGTTCTTTGCTTCAAAATGCTCAAATATAATGAGCCACATTTACACAAGGTGAGAAGTTCTTGTGAATTTTCTGATTGCAGTACTGTTCAAACTGAGTAAAATCCCGAGGCTACACTTAGAAAGACCCAGCCTACCTGGTAAGGCATAGTGTCTGAGCTAAAACCTGAATCAGGAAAAAATAGAAAATTAACACCCTGAAAAAATACTTTATATTAATTTTCTATTTTTGCTGTTAGTGTATACTGCTATAGTTTTTAAACAGCACTATCAAAAGGGAAAAACAGCCAAAATGAAGTCAAGAAAAAGGTAGAAATTCTCTGAAGATCTAAAAATAACCATGTGAAACTCTTAATAAAGTCTGGTTAGACTCCAGATTATATGCCAAGAACACTGGATATGAGTATTGGAAAGCCATGAGAAATTAAGTTTAGGCCTAAAATGGTGCCTTTGAACAATTGAGTGAGCACAAAGTATAGCTGGGCAGTTTCTAGCTCAAGCTCGTGTCATTAAAAATGTTACCAATGTTCTTAACTCATTACCTGTGAAGATACCTGCATAAGAGTATGTCATTGCAGACAGGAGGTTTGAATACAGCAAAAATAGAAAGAACCAATCTGGGCCTTCTGTTTCTAAGGTTTGATTAGTCCTTGCTACATTAACATGAATTGATTAGGATAATGATTGGAAGTCACAAAAACTTTAAAACTTTACTATATAATAAGTGACTTATTTTTAAAATGTGACCTTATTATAATTTTTTTTTAATTTTCCAGAAGTAAGGATGGAATGGTAGGAAGTTTTATCAGTCAAACAATTTTAGCCAGAAACAGGTTCTATCTATCTCCCTTAAGAAGCACTAGGACTGTCTGATAAAGGTGAGTTGTATAATCAACCCCAGATTTCCTTTTGACAGGATATCATTTGTCTTCACTTCCATCTACAACAAAATTCTTAACAACAGATTTTAAGAAGGCAAAAATATGAAGGCCTCACAGAAGGTTAAAAACAGCAAAGATCATCTTATACAACTGCTCCATCTTATAGCTGAAGAAACTGCTGCCCAACAGAGAGGAAATGTGATATCACATGGGCTACCTGAATAACACTAACCTTTGCTAAGCACACACTCGAATAGGCAAGACCAAGAAGATACCTTCTGTCAGCTGAGCACTGAGACACACTTATCTGAAATTAAGTGTGCTTCTATCCTAGCCTTTTTTCTGTCTTACACAAGAATGACACTTGAAAGTTTTCAAGAGACACTTGTTAACTTTTCTTCGGCACCTACCTCTCCATGGCAGAAAGGGAGGATTTAACTTACTAGAAGAAGCTATCTCTAAGGATAGAGAAATCCCGGAAAAGAAAGCCAAATTCCAAATTGAAACGTAGGACCTTTCCTAAATGATTATTATCTTTTCCTTCAAAGAGTGCATTTACACAGAGCATGTATGTGTAATAGAAGCTAGAAAGCTCTCTGCACACTGGCCAGGACTCAGGAGCAGAGCTTCTGTGTTTACACAGGCCTCAGTCTCACTCTCTGCCATCAAGAGGACTGACACCAACTCACAGCTCAGCTATAATTTCTCACATCCCTCCAGGAAGAGCTGCTGCTGGCTACCACAGTGCTATGATAAACTTCTTTGGAGAATGCCTTCTTTGCTACCACAGTAACATCAATGATTATAGAACTATAAGTCGCTTTTATTCTGAAATAAAAAAACATTATTTTCTCTGAAACATGATAGCATCCTTTAGAAAAAAACTGAAGTAAAATTAATAATAAAGGGAAACTAATTTTTAAAAGGTGTTCTAAAAATAAAAGCAAGCCTACTATAGATAGGTGATCAGCCACTGCCGTCTAACCTTAGTTTCTGTTCAAACCACAGGACTGTAAGCTCTGAAATGCCAGCTATTTCCCAAATAATGACACCTACATCTACTGACTAATAGTAAAGTCTCAGTTGAAGATAATATTGACCAATGACAATTTTCTAGATACAGAAGCAAGTTTGCTAACCCAACTGAACATGCTGGTTTGTTTCACTTTGTGCTGGCTGCCTAAGGTGAGTGAGCAGAGCCCATTTCACCCTGAGAAGGCAAAGGAGCACTACAGAGGTGACTTCAGAAGTAGTAATAAGCCAATCCCCTAGTTCTTGGTTATGTCTTCAGCAAGAATTAAACTCAGGCTTGTTTGTCTTTTAAAACAAAACAAAACAAATATTTAACCCTAAAAAACTAGTAAGTTCCTAAGTGCCAAAGACTTCTTAAATAGTCTAAAAGTGCTCATGACAAAAAAACAAAAGCATGCAATATGTACATACGTGTGCACACACAGACAGACAACTGTGTGTACATGCATGCACATATACAAGCAAAGAAGCAAAAACTAAGAGGGAAATAGGGTAAGAAAAAGAAAAGAGATTAAATGAAAAACTCATAAAACTGAATCCAAAAAGGAGAAAGTTGTAAGAGGACAGAAAAGAGAAGCATCAGAGAGAAAACTCGCCCTTTTTCAGAATATATTTCCCAGACATGCTTCAAAATGACATATAATCCCTAGATAAGAATGTGAAAATTCTGAGTTGTGATTGACTGCCACTTGAATGAGAAGTCTTCTTAGAGGAATTTGCCCTTCTGTGCTGGTGGCAACTGAGTAAGGGGTTAAAAAAGATTTTGGTCAAGTTTAGATGCAAACATTAAGGTAACCCAGAGCTTCGCAGTAGACTCATGATAGTGAATGCTGCTGCACACTCCACCCTTCAAGCAGTTAACCGGCAAAACCCAAGCTGACTTCGAAAGCACAACTAGAATTAAGCACAAGTAGAAACAGCAGTACGGCTCTTTACAGTGTCCAGACAAGCTCTGCCCTTATGAAAGCTACCATACATCATAAATACACACACTGAGAAATGAGAGAGCTATAAGCAAATAATTGCTAATAAATGCTTATAGCACAGTCAACAATCACAGCTGCATTCAACAGAAAGTCAGATGAAATGCTGGGAAACCCTAGACGAGGCAGGTGAGTTGTCTGCCATTAAATTCAAACTATTTTACGTTAATAGTTTAACACAATAGTCTCTCAAATCTATTAATTTGAAATAATTTCAGGGTAAAGATAAGGTGTTACTCCTTTTAAAGTCTTTAGGCTGATGTTTTAGTTCTTCCTTTTATTTAATATTAATTAAATATGCTGTATAAGCACAAGAACAAATGTCTTAATAACAGAAACAAATACATTCAAATATAAAACTCAACCGTAAATCCATTCAAATGGCTTCATTTTGCATTGAAGGGTAGTTGTTACAACTACTGCTTTCAAGGTAAGCTCTTCTGAGCAAGACAGCTACCTCCTACTGCTGCTAGCTCCTGCCAGCCAAAACAGCCATGTATTTTAGATAATCATCTTAAAAACACTAATAAAAAACTAGTAAGTGGAGCAATGTAAGGTTATGTTTCCTTTATTGTCCACAAAAAAGCTTTTTTATGCATGACAGCATAGGCACCTCCCAAAACCTTAAGATAGCTATGCTCATGCCCATGAAGGCAAATGGTATCATTGTTTTCATTGCAAAGATGACTGAGGCTCAGAGAGGCTGACCTCTTCAAGTTGACAATGTGCAGAAGCACCACTGGCAGCCAGATCTCACAGTTGAACAAAACTCTTTCCACTACAACCTAAGATCACTCACTTTATAAGCCTGATATGTGAAACATTTTAGAAGACATGATCATCATTATAGCTTATTTCTGTATAGAAACCAGAGTACTGGGAAGTACAGATAAACCCTGCCAAAATCATAAAAATAAATGGTCAGATGCTTTAGTTCCTGTCAAGTAATCAATTCTGTAGTCATAAATTGACTCAAAAAATTTAAAAACAATAAAGCAATAAAGATACCTCTAACTAAACAAAAAGGCCAACAGTAATCAGGTTATAAAATAAAAACAATGCTGGTGTTGGTGGCAGGCACATCCCTTTAATCCCAGCGCTCAGGAGGCAGAGGCCAGCCTGGTCTACAGAACAAGCTACAACCTCCCTTGAAAAACAAAAACAAACAAAATAAAATCTCCCCTTTCATTACTATCAAAAAGCATAGACGAGGTGAATGGCAACATTATATACAACTCTCAGAAAATGCCAGCTTGGACAAGACAACTATTATTCCTGTAACTTTCTTGTAAGAAGCCACTCCTATATGTGTTAGACATAAGAACTCATAAGTACAAATCACTCCTTTATTTATTTATATTGATAACCTCAAAAGTGACTAATTTGGCTAAGGAAGCTGAGTATAATCCATTTAAAAAAAAAAAAAGAAAAAGAACTAAAAGAGAGAAACTACAGATCTCCTCCTAAACAATTTTAATTTTCAAACAAGCATTAGGAAACTTAATTACAATTCCTATAATGATATGCCATTTGAAAATAGAGAGAAAAAAAAAAAAAAGAAGTATTAGCTCCTCCTCCCCAAGCTTCCTTTCTGGTTTCACAAGATACTTTAGATATACCAATTGCAATAGAAAAATCCTTAGTGAAAATGACTAACCTGCACAAACCTGTTTGTATTAAAAGGGATTTATATTCATGATAGAAAAAACAGCTCTAATTATGTGAAAATATTTTTAAAGTGAAAACTTACCCAAAATATGCCTGCAAACTGCAAATGGTGACTTGGACTTCCTAAATGATAGGAATATGTGCTCTGCATGCTGGCGCTGCTCATTACTGACCATGGAAGGTGGTGCCTTGAGAGTAAAAACAAAGACAGAGCAACCAAATGAGAAACGTTGCGCAACACCAGTCCTTTCCCACCGCAGGGAACAGCTTCTCACTCTGGGGAGAGGGAGGGAAGAAGGGTAAAGTGTTTGCTTAAGTGTTTAAGGACAGAACTTCAAAATAAATATATAAATACAGTTTCAGGAAAAAAACAAAGAAACAAGCTTTGTCTCAGAACTGTTTAAAGCTGCCTATAATTTAGAAAAGGAGATACCTAGATATACCTTTTTTTTTTTTTTTAAGAAATTGGGTAACCCCAGCATCCCTTGCTTCAGAATCTACTGCTCAGACTAGTTTAACAAACTTCAAATGCCACAACTCTTTACTGTGCAGATATTAAATCCAAGTTGCCAAAAATCTGTAAATGTTAAAAGTTCGGAATTCATGGAAAATTATATAAGTTCTTTGAATAATAAATTCAATCAAAAATTTAAATTCCCCTTTGTTACAATAACTTGCCTTCCAAAGCTATTATTTCTCTACTGAAAAAGATTTAGCTAAAATATATTCCTATTACAAGGTTTATTTCTCTACTAAAAAAGACTTAGCTAAATATATCTCCATTACATGGTTTAATTATCTTTTGCTATAAGACCCACGGAAAAGAGAAGAGATTGGGAAAGATAACAGTTTATTATTTCAACCAATATAATGAAAGACAACCATGCCAGACAGATGCGGTGGTGCACACCTTGAAAGGAAGATCTAAGCTTGAGGCACGCCTAGGATACATATTAACATAGACATTATTTCACAAAGAAAAGAAAGGAAAAGGAAAGGAAAGGAAAGAAAGAGAAAAAGAAAAAAGAGAAGAGTATAATTTTACCTATACCAAAAAATCTTAAAGATGAAAGACATTTTTTTCAATCAAGTAGACTAACATATTATATAGTATTCCTGTAGCTAGTTAAAGCCAGTGCACATTATCCCTAAGGTTATAGCACCCTCTACAGCTCTCCAGAGAAAAACAAAACTTTGTATTACAGAACTGACTTAAGTTCTTTAATTTTTTTTTTTAATTTAAGATTTATTTATTTATGTGAGTACACTGTAGCTGTCTTCAGACATACCAGAAGAGGGCATTGGATCCCATTACAGATGGTTGGAAGCCATATGGTTGCTAGGAATTGAACTCAGGACCTCTGGAAGAGCAGTCAGTGCTCTTAACCGCTGAGCCATCTCTGCAGCTCCCAAATTCTTTAATATTTTAAATTAGGTTGTAGTAACAGAATACTAGGAGTAGCTATCTACACTAGAAGTTTTTGTCCTATCATCTTTATTCTCACCAGGAGAAGAGAATTAGTTGTGTTTTTCAAGGTTTCCATACTTAACACTGCAGATTAGTAAACACCACCCACTCACAGGCTGTATACAGAAATCAACGCTGGGTTACCTGGGCCGTCTGCATCATTTTTCCTCTCGTTATCCTTATGCTAGTTACTCTATAAATAAAAACTCCCTCTACAGCCAATGGTGCAAAAATACTCCACTTCTCACACATACTTTGTAAAAAGTAAAGGCATGAATATATTAATGCATAGCATATAACTTAAAGGTTATTATTTAAGTACCTATTTAGATATTATCCATACAAAATCACTAGGTCAACATATTTGGCAGGACAGAATTTACTTTAGAAACCCAAATCCAAAACTGTAAATTCTTTCTTGAAAGTTCTGCCAACTTGTGGTCCCAGGTACTTGCCAGGCTAAGGCAGAAAAATAACTTGAGTGTAAGAGTTCAAAAGCAGCCTGGGTATTAGAAGTATATACAGTCTCAACAACTGTAAAAGTGCTTTAAAATTATTTGGCAATGATTTCCAAAAGACAAGTTATCTCCATCAGAAAATCCCAAAAAAGCTAGAGATGACTCCATGAGTAAGAGCACTTGCTACGCAAGCATGAAGACTTGAGCATCCAGGCAAAAATTGTGCGTGACTACGCATCCCTGTAGCTTCAGCATGGGAATGGAGAGGGGTGGGGAGCAGGTCCTGGGAGCTTGCCATCAGCCAGCCTAGCTGAAGCAGTGAGCTTCAGGTTCAGTCCCTTAAGGTAATAAATAGGTGAGAGAGCAACAGAAAACACTCAGGAGAGAGGAAAGAAGACCAGGAAACAGAACAAGTTAGAAGTCAAAAAGCACACTGTGCCTCTGTGTGTCTGTATGTCTGTGTGTGTGTGTGTGTGTGTGTGTGTGTGTGTGTGTGTGTGTGTGTGTGTCTGCCTGTGCACTTGGATTAAATTCAAGGTGTGCACATGTGATAAATAAGTGTGCACATGATAAATATACATATTTTCTCCTCAAAGATCTCCAAGTAGTCCTGGCCTAATGTGCCCCACTTACACTTGCGAAAGTTATTTCCTTCAGAAACCCCTCCTCATCCTCGAAAGCCATCATCAGTCCTTCCTTCATCGGCCATCCCTAACTGAGTACAATCTCCTTCTCTGTGTCCCAGTTACCAAACCCTCACAAACACTGCTCCCTTCTTTCCTCTGCCTTTTTAGGTTTCTGGCACCAGCAACTTTGTTCTACTCACCTCTAAGTCCCTAGAACCTACCACATACAAAACAGCAGCACTTACTGAAAAGGGGACCCAGCACTGAGAGATGCTTAGCACTGCAAGCATTATTAAAAGGGACAGCAGAAGAAAGAGCTATAACTGCCCTTGTCCTGACAACTTTGAGGAAGATGCAATGGTCCACCTCCCACCACCACTCCAACCCCATACTCTAAGCTTCACCTTCCTGTAGTTCTTCGCTTACCTACAAATGAATTGTAATCTGAAAAAATAAACAAACAAAAAAAAAGCACACACACACAAAATTCCAGGAATAAGCAACTCATAAACTCCGAACTATGTGCTAGTCTGAATAACAGTGTGATGAATTCTGGTGCCAGATCCTTCCATCCAGCCAGAGATGTAAAATCACCTTTGCCTAGCACATGCACTACCTACTCATTAGTCTCCTAGCTGCCATCTTGGTACTCAGACCAAATGTCACAGTATGCCAGTGTTTATGTTCAAGCAAAACTGATTTTCCTGAACAATAAGTCCAAAACACAAAACCAATGCTATGATGCTAGCAATTTTAAGACAGCACACTGTCATAACTTCTCTATCTCATTATAATTATTATTGCTTATGTCTGGACCTAATTTATAAAGTACACGTCACCATAGGTAGGAATATGTGAGGAAATCTATACAGGAAGAACAGTAACTACAGATTTTAGACATTCACTGAGAGTGAGAGCTACAGAGAGTGTCACTAACATGCTCAGGGACACACTAGGAATCTGAACCAGGAATCAGTGTGTCCAAAGGATTCTCACTGAACAAAGTCCTTTAGATAGCTCAAAGTAGAAGAGCAGACTTCCCTTAAGCCTTCCTCAAGAACCCAATTCAGACGCGACTCGGGGATGTTTTAAATGGCCTGTACAGATAGATCAGTAAAGAATGGTAACAAGAGACCTTTTAGCAGGTATTTACTTTCTCTCATGGACAACAACAGTAAAAACTCACACTTCACATACAGAATAGAAGGTATCAGACGTGGAAGCAACGGGAGATGAAAGCAGAGATCAGTGATGGGCAAGAGACTAATATTAGGATCTTCAGGAAAATAAAGGTCAAGATAGGAGAAATCTGAGTGTTCGTACGAATACAGGCTATCAGAAGACCCAGAGCTCACAAAACTCAACCCCAAAAGATTGACATTTCTTTCCCCAACTTCACCATCCCACCAACACAGACAAGCAGTTATCAGTTTACAAAATCTGGTAAAAAAAACAAACAAACAAAAAAAAAACCCTACAGTGACTCAAAGCCAAAAGAATCCAAACCTGGAATTCTGGAGACTATTTACTAATGCTGGGGTAAAATGACATGCATAGTGTGTTTTAGTGTGCTCAATATGTATGGGGGGGGGGGGGCTCAAAGTCTTTGAATGGCTTCTATTTAAATGTATTTGACATGGAATATACTTAGCATCATGTCAGAGCTAGGAACGCACTTACATGATTCTACAAGACAAGGCAGGAATCAATCACAGAGTTCATAAGCTCTGCATCCGCCAACTCATTCTAATTGCTGCTACTACCATGCTGCTAAGCCTTCCTGCAGGACAGCCACCAACTCCAAACCCCATTCTATAGACCATCCACTCACTCTTTGCCTAGGAAACAATGAATGTGCTCTAAACTGTAAGTAATAGGCATGATATTACAATCATTATAAAACTGTCAGGCAGAATGCAAAATTCTTTTCATATATTAACTCATTAATTCCAGGAACATCCTTGTAGGAGGAATTATCTTCCTTCTTTAAAATGGAGAAACTATGATCTAGAAATTGTTAGATCCCCATGACTGCCAAGTTAGTAAGAATCATAACCAGAATTTGACCTCAAATGCATACAACATTAAGACTTATCCCAGGGCTGGGTGGTGGTAAACGCCTTTAATCCCAGCACTAGGGAGGCAAAGGCAAATCAATCTCTGAACCAGCCTGGTCTACAGAGTGAGTTCCAGGATAGCCAAGGCTACACAGAGAAACCCTGCCTCACAAAAACAAAACAAACAAACAAACAAAAAACCTTGTCCCAGGAGCCGGGTGTGGTGGCGCACGCCTTTAATCCCAGCACTTGGGAGGCAGAGGCAGGTGGATTTCTGAGTTCGAGGCCAGCCTGGTCTACAAAGTGAGTTCCAGGACAGCCAGGGCTACACAGAGAAACCCTGTCTCGAAAAACAAAAACAAACAAACAAACAAACAAACAAAAAAACCTTGTCCCAGGGATAAACCCTGATTTCTGCCTCTCGGATGTCTAGTAGAATAAGCTAATGTTCTTAGCTTATTATATATATACCATTATGTACAGGTTATGGAAAAGACAGAATACTAAAGTCAGACTGAATAATCAGGTACAGAAAAAAACACTATGAGAGTAAAAGAAAACATGATCTGAAGTCATACCAAAAATACGTAATTAACACTTTCCTCTACTTTTTAATAGATGGCTTCATGGTCTAATTACAAAATGACAGACATGCCACCCAAACACACAAATATTAGTAGTCTTTGATTCAGTCAGTGAAGAGTTACAATTTATTTAACTTTCAGTTTTCCCTTTATATTTTCTTGAACCTTTGGTTCTTCTTACAACTTTCCTATCTAAATTTAAAACTCCTCCTTATAAAATAATTCATTTTGATATTTTACATTTATTCTATTATTACAGTACCCAGAAATCAGACGGCATTCTGAGTTCCAGGCCAGCCTGGTCTACACAGGGGGACCTTGTCTCCCAGCACTAAGAGGCAGAGGCAGGCAGATCTATCTCTATATGTTCGAGGCCAGTCTGATAGTGAGCCCTTCTCTTAAAAACAACCACAAAACCCAAATAATTAAATAACTAATTAATTGATTGAAAGAAAGAATGAATGAATGAATGAATGAATGAGCATGTTTAATGGTGCTCTACACGAAGTTGTACAGATCTGAGGCACTGTCCTCTTCTGCTAACAACTGAGATTCATGGCCCTGAGTAACTCTTCAAGCCCCTCCAGGACATTTTCCAAACTTGTCCTATGTTTCCTCTCAGACAGACTTTCTGCCAGAAATGATCTTATTCTTACTTTCAAAGATTTAAAAAAAAAAAAAAAAAAAAAAAAAGGAAAAAAAAATTGAGCACACACCAAAAGCCAAGCTCAACTACCCATGAGGCCCATGTCTAAGCCTCCAGGATGCTGAGCTCGCCGATAAGAATCTCCTATCTTCAACCACCTTCTCCAATTTGTTGTAAATATTCCTCACAACTTTGTCTTAACTCATGTCCTCCTCATTCCCACACAGCCTTATTTATGTATTTCCGCATCGCTCTTCCTCCCTGATTATCTTAATTTTTTCCTGATTGTAGACAGTTCTTCACTATCTCACAGCCCCTTTACACAGCCTTAACTATCACTTGATGACAATATACAATCAGAGGAGCCTGGCTTCTAATCCCATCTCTACAGCAGATTCATAGGGAAATCTCAAGAATAGATTCGTCTTTGTATTTCAGATTCCCACTAGCAATGAGAAGTCACTAACGTAAGACCTATACTTAAAAGTAAGCATACAGGACTCTCAAAATTAAACAATAATACAATCCTGTTAAAAAATCTTAGCAAGGTTTTTACAGCTGTACAATTTTAACTACAAAGGGCCAAAGAGTAGAATTTTGAAAAAGAATAAGGAAAAGCTTGCCAAAGCAGACAGAGACTTCTGAAAGAATGAATAGTGAAAACTTAAAGACAGCCTTAGAGCAAAGATTTTAACACATGCACCTCCCTCCACCCCCATGAAGCAAAGGAAAAACAAGAGCAGAGAGAATCCCCAGGAACAGACCAAAGTAAGACACATCAATGAGGAAAGGTCAAATTCGCCAGGTTGGTGGAGCAGGAACAATTAGATATCTAAAATAAATAAAATCAGGGGCTGGTGAGATGGCTCAATGGTTAAAAGCACTGACTGTTCTTCCAAAGGTCCTGAGTTCAAATCCCAGCAACCACATGCTGGCTCACAACCATCTGCAATGGGATCTGGTGCCCTCTTCTGGGGTGTCTGAAGACAGCTACAGTGTACTCATATAAAATAAATAAATCTTAAAAAAAAAAGAAAAGTAATAAAATCAGATCTTTACATACATTGTACAAAGTAATAAACTCATTTTATATAGGAGAATTTAAAACTGAAACACACAACTTTAATAAAATGTTAAGAAGAAAACACAAGTTTGTCAGAGCAGTGAAAAGACTTCTTAAACAATTTTGTTTTACTCTTTCTAAAAATGTTATTCCCTGTTTTGTTTAATTTTGTAAGATTTATTTCAATTGTAATTATGTCTCTGTGTGGGTGTGCATGTAAGTACAAGTACCCTTGGAAGCCAAAGGTATAGGATCCCCAGTGCTGGAGTTAAAGGAGGTTGTGAGTCTCTTAACATGGGTGCTAGGACTATAAGTTAGGTCCTCTACAAGAGCAGTGCCTGTTCTTAGCCACTCAGCCATGTCATCAGTCCCATTCATTACCCTACTGTAGTTGAAAAACAGACACAAAGGCTAACTAACTTGCTAAATATCACAGATCATCATGGTTAGAACAAAACAAACAAAAAAAATAGATATTGTAGACTCTTTATTATACTTCCTTTTAAGTAATCCCCATGACTTCAATAACTTTTCCACTTGTACTTTTATACTCATGCACACACGCACACGCACACACACACACACACACACGCACACAGAGTGTGACTTCTCTATGATGACACCTGATAGGTGAAAGTAAATAATTTCATAATTAAACATGGCTGTATTATTATGGATTATAATAGTATTTATTAATTTTTAAGATGAACATTGAGAAAACAAAGTCTAAGCCTGCTTGAGGAATCAGTCCTCACCTTCTACACACACACACACACACAATCATTTCTCCATCAATTATTTTGGCATTGAAAAATTAAAATGAATATATTCCCCACCCCAATCTTGTTCAGAATCTCAGCACCCTCTACAACTCCTAAGTCCCACCAATGTACAAACTCAAGGTAATTATGGTGGTGAAAGGACTTGAGCACAGGCCACAGCTGCCTGTTTTCTCTGGGTCACAACATGCTACTCCCTCTGCATTTCATTATTCATTTTCCTCATTCAATTATCCTAAAGCAACTACTCTAAGACAAGCTATGTGCCAGATGCGAGGCATAACTACAACAGAGAAGCAAGCAAAGTCCCAAACTAAATATATTAAGAGTCTAACAAGGGAGACCAGTCTTGATCAAGTAATGTATAGGCAGTTCTGAATGTAGGTCAGTACAGAACAGTTGAGTCTTCCCTTCCAGGTTAACAAAGCTTCCCTGAAAAGTGAAGAACACTCTTTAGGCAGAATGAATTGTTTATAAAACGCCTTGTGTTAGGATGGAAAACAGCAAGAAGAACTAAGAAAACTAGAGTAGCCATAGAGACTCGCAGAGGGAAAAGTGTTCTAAGAAGCTTGGCAAGCCAGTAACTTATCCAAAGCCTGCTGTTGCCCTTTGGAAGAAAAATGGGTCTGTTCAAACCTAAGAAGTCTGTCTCCAGACTCTCCACAGCACCACCTGCCTTCCCTACCCCTAAGAAGTCTGTCTCCAGACTCTCCACAGCCCCACCTGCCTTCCCCTACCGCACTCTGCTCAAACATTTCTACCTCAAGTGACTGACTCTCTAAAATGCACATGATGTGACCCTACATAAGCTTGATGCTGCAGGACAAAGTGAGTTAGCAATTCACATGACCCCTTAATGCTGCAGGGGCTTTCTACTAGCTACAGCAGTCAGCAGACATACTGTTTATCACTGCATGCTTAGAAATGTTACGGGGGTGGGGGGCACAAACAAGCATTAGTCTAGACCAAAATAAACAACTACAGGAACTAAGAAATAGAATGTTGCCAGGCAATGGTGGCACACGACTTTAATCCCAGCACTCGGGAGGCAGAGGCAGAGGCAGGCGGATTTCTGAGTTCGAGGCCAGCCTGGTCTACAGAGTGAGTTCCAGGACAGCCAGGGCTGCAGAGAAACTCTGTCTTGAAAAACCAAAAAAAAAAAAAAAAAAAAAAAAAAAAAAAAAAAAAAAAAAAAAAAAAAAAAAAAAAAAAAAAGAAATCACTAGAGGGCTGGTGAGATGTCTCAGTGTACGGTAAGAGCACTGACTGCTCTTCCAAAGGTTCTGAGTTCAAATCCCAGCAACCACATGGTGGCTCACAACCAACTGTAATGGGATCTGACGCCTTCTTCTAGTGCGTCTGAAATCAGCTACAGTGTACTCATGTATAATAATAAATAAATCTTTGAGCTGGAGCAAGCAGGGACTGAGCTAGCAGAGTTGACCAGACCAAGTGGGGCCGACCAGAGCAAGCAGGGTTGACTGAAGTGAGCAGAGGTCCTAAAAATTCAATTCCCAACAACCACATAAAGGCTCACAACCAACTGTACAGCTACAGTGTACTCACATACATAAAATAAATAGTTAAAAAGAAAAAAAGAAAAAAAATCACTAGAATTCTTCCATTTACAAAGACTGGTTTTGAATTTCCACCAAAAAAAAGAAAAAAAGCAAGTAACTAAAAGCTTAGAAAGGGAGAAATTAGTTTTAAACCCAGGGCCTGATGCACACTGGGCAAAAGCTCTACCACTGAGGCTAGCCCACCAGACTGAGGTGATAGTTTAATAGAAACACTACCACTGAGGCTAGCCCACCAGACTGAGGTGATAGTTTAATAGAAACACTACCACTGAGGCTAGCCCACCAGACTGAGGTGATAGTTTAATATAAACACTTTTTATGACCTAATTTCTAATGAGGAAGAAATTCAAAATTATTTTCTTATAACTGAAGATAAAACAGCAAGATGCATAATCAGGGTCTTTAAATTCTATAACTCATGAAGTGAGTCTCTTAAGAATGTACTGTAAGACTACTACCAATAATAACTGTCAAAAGAAAAACAGAAATACTATGTACATTTACATCTAAACTAAATTCAAACGTACATAAGACTGATTTGTATAGTTAAAAATTTTTTTTAAAAATCTGTAAGAATCATCAGCTCTAAATGTATTTAATACTTCAAAATAATTAACTAGAAAACTACTCTAATGTTATTAACTTTAAAATACAGCAGCTATAGCAATAGATGCATCAGCAGAAATTCTAACAGAAGAAAACTGCTGTCTTATATTTGGCAAAAGCCATTGATGTCACTTTCAACTCTACTGACTAAAGATGAACTTGCAAAAAGAATTTTGAAAACAACACATGGCACACTCATCTCTAGAATTCCCGGCCAGCCAGGAAGATCTCATCTCAAAAGAAAACAACAGCACAATATACAACCAAAAAAATTAATACATTTATAGAAAGATATAACCAATCAAGACATCAAATCAACTACACTATACAAAAATCATGAGGCCTGGAGAGATGTCTCAGTGTAAAGAGCACTGGCTGCTCTTCTGAAGGACCCAGGTTCAATTCTCAATAACCACATAGGCTCACAACCTTATTCTCCAGTTCCAGAGAATCTGACACTCTTTTCTGACCTCAGCGTGCAAATGGTAGACATACATACATTTAGGCAAAACACCCATACACATAAATAATAGTAATTATTTCTTAAACATTGTGATACCAAAATACCATGTCCTGTGACTTATCTTCCTCACAAATACTATTACACATCTGTGCAGTGTGCACTCGTTTATGCACACGCACAGGTGTCCTGTGGAGACTAGAGGATGGTTTCCATCTTGTCCTGTTTGAGGCAAGTATCTTTTTGAACCCAGAACTCATCTACTGTTGAAACTGGCTGGGCGGCAAGCTCCAGGCACTGCTTGTCTGTGTCTCCCCAGTGAGAGTCACAGACCTGCACTTCTGCATCTGGCCTCTGGGAAAATGAATGGAGGTCCTCATGCCTGCCCCATCTGTACTTCACCAACTAAGCCACCCATTGCCACCTGCTTTATAATAAAATATTTAACAAGAAAATGCTTTGTACTTTGCAACCTTCAGCAATACTTTCATTCTCCTTTTTAACATTTTCATTTGCACTGGGCCTTGCAAGATTATATAGCCAGCCCTGGTAGAGAAAGATTTGGTGGGAACAGCTTCATAGCTGGAATGTAAAGTAGGGCCAAGAACTCTGCCGAGCTTCCAGATCTAAAGGGTTTCAGCATTAAAGACCAGGAAATAGAATGAAATACTGTCTACTTAATCAGGACTTCTCTACAGAAGACAACAGAATCTGGGATGTTTGCAGTTACCCCAAGACTGACTGTACAGTCTAAACTTTGAAAGGCTCTACTCTTAGGTACTGTTATTTAGAGGTGACCTAACTTTTCTCACAATTACAACTGAATAGAGAGTAAGTCCCTATTGCCTTTCCATTAACTTTTCCTCACATGAAAAATACTTTCTCGCCCGGCCGTGGTGGCGCACGCCTTTAATCCCAGCACTCGGGAGGCAGAGGCAGGCGGATTTCTGAGTTCGAGGCCAGCCTGGTCTACAGAGTGAGTTCCAGGACAGCCAGGGCCACACAGAGAAACCCTGTCTCAAAAAAACAAAAACAAAACAAAACAAAACAAAACAAAAAGTGTTAGGATTTAGCACATGCCTGTGATCTAGCACTCTGAAGGCTGATGAAGGACCACAAAAATGTCAAGGCTAGCACGGGCTACAAATATAATGAGTTCTAACCTAGCTATGCTACAGAGTAAAGAGTTCTAAATTCTGAAACGGGAATCTGGTAAACTAAGTAATGGATCAGTTTCATCACTAAATTTGCTGTGACCTACTGCTTTGAACCTTAGTTTCTCTCAATGGTGCAAAGCTGCTACAGGAATTCATAATATAGAAGCCAAATCTATCACTCAACAGAATACTAGTACCATTTTTCTTACCCACCTATAAACAGTTGATAAAAACTAGCCTTATCAAGAAGAAAAAAGATACACTGCCAAGCACAAATTCTAAATTCCATCAGGCCAATGATGAACACCATCAATTAACCTATCAGTTTCAATACTAGAGCACTGTTGAGTTCTTTGAAGCCAGAATTTAATTAAAAACAGCAACCCTATTTCCTAGGAAATCAGGTATTTTCAGGGGTGCTGTATTTGGGGATTTTAGTAAACTTTTATTAAACTTAAGATTTTATTGCATATTTTTTAAAAGATGTATTTATGTGTTTTATCTGCATGGCCCATGAAGGTCATCAGATACCCTGAAACTGGAGTCAAGGACAGTTGTAAATCATCATGGGCTCTGAGCAGGGTCCTCTGCTAAAGCAACAGTGATCGTAATCCCTGAGCCATCTCTCTAGGCCCTCTTGTCACTTTCTAAAAGCCAAAGCATCTGATACTGTATGTGAAGACAAAACTTAATGGGTGACTCTAATGACTGCTCTAGAATTGGCTCAAATATTATTTCCAAATGTTTTAACATTAATTTTTAATTATGTCTTTATGTCTGTGTATGGGTCTATATGCATGTCAGTGCAGACGCCCCTGGAACTGGAGTTACAATTGATAACTACCGACTACCTGTCCGGGAACCTGCTCAGCAGCACATGCTCTTAACTACTGAGCAGTCTCTCCAGGTCTTAACTAAAATATCCTTAAATATGACGCTCCAACACAATCCTTGACAGTAACCTTAAAGTAGAGCAAAAAAGAAATCTAGCTGCATTTAGTTGTTAAAAATGTCTAAATCATTTCAAGTAATATAATGAACATCTAATTTTTAAAAAACCTACAAATGCAATCGTCATAATTTACAAAGTACGAAAGAAAGAAATCAGGCTGAGCCAGCAAGCATAAGACACGCAGTTTACTGAGTAACTAAACATAGTTTATCCTTACTTTTGCTCCCTATGTAGAATCCTGTTTATAATACCGACTCGTCCTGCTCAAACACCCTCATCAAACTATTTCGTGGGAGTTGTAAGACTTCAGCTAATAAGTACCGCAGAGTCAGTTTTCCAAAACGCGAAACCCACAAAGAGTAGGTCTTGAACCAAGTTTTGCCCCAACGACCTTGGTCCTAAAGATTAGCCTCTCCCTCCTGCCGGTCCGTCCACGTGCCGCCTGCTGCGGTTACCCAGAACTGCTTGCATGTCAGGCAAAGAGCTAGGGAACCCGATCCACAAGGGAACGAGGGTTGCTAACAGCACCCAGACTATGCCATCCCTCTCCTAACAGGATCAACTCCCCAGCGTCATGCACACAGTCCCAAGAATGTTCCCTGACCCAAGTCCTGCGGGGTTCACACTGCCTTGCTCTGCTACCCAGTCTGCCTGTCGAGGTATAGAGCGAAGCTGGCGGCACAGGAAACTCTCCATCTTACACCACTACACCCCAATGCCAGGTTGAGAAGCAAGGCGATCAGGGAAGGAGACAGCACTAGAAAGTAAAGAACCAAGGCAGGAGGAAAGTAGGATGGAGAATCCTGCGCCACGCCACCACCACCTCCACTTCGGGGTTCATCCCAAGGCCCTTCCCGGCCACCAACCCAGCGAACAGCAGGCCTGACCCGGGAGAGCCAGCCGGAGTCCCGCTGATTCCGGTTCTCCGGGCCCGGCGTCCTCACCATCAGAACTTTGGCCGCGTTCTCCAGCTGAGCGATCACTTCTGGGGGCCCCAGCGCCGCCGCCATCATGGTCTCTCTTCAATGACGCGCCATGCGCTGCATTCTGGGAGCAGGCGCCGCGGCCGGCCAATCGCCGCCGCGACCCCGGCGCCTCTCGCGCCTCCCGGGCTGTCGCAGCGGCCGTCGGCGTCGCGCCCCCAGCGGCCTGACGGGACCGCCGAGTCCTGAGCAGCTGGAAAGAGACAAGCGTGAGCCCGGTCGCGGCGCTGGGAGGAGGGCGGCGGCAGCCGGCACCGGGCGAGGCCGGGCGGTTGGCACCGTCAGCCGCGGCGGGGCATCCCGCGCGGGTCTGAGGCCTGCGCATGCGTGGTTCCCTGCTGGGTGCGGGCCGCGAGGTCCTGGACCGGAGCCGCGCAGCCGGTTAAGGAACGGGTGTCCTGCCCGTGCGGGAGCTTCCTCTCGCTCGCATAGGATGTCAGTGCGGAGCAGGATCTCTTAGCCTTGGAAGCGCCCTCCTAAGGGTGCGCCTATGCCCAGAGTTCAGGCGTTTCCTACCTCCCGCTCCGCGGTTCGTTCCGCTGTGAGAAGGGGGCATCCGAGGACAGAATGCTTGGTTTTCTTGATTGAAACCCTCTCCTTAACTTGGCTTCCCGATTTCAGTAGGAGCTCAGCTGCCGCCAGCTCTGTGCTTCAGGAGTTTATAATGGCAATGCTAAGAACAGAATCTGCGAGGAAAGGTGCGTTACAATAACTTCAACGCGCTGTCTTCTCTCCTGTTCTTTAAGGATTTGTTTTTCTAAGTCTACGTCCAGGAAAGTGATCCTGACATCAGCTAGGACAGTGTTCAAAAGGTGGTCTAGTTGAAGTATTTGTATTGTTTCGACCTGACATCTCCATTTTCTGAGTTTTGTTGAGTGCCTGTTCAGCTTTCTGGGATAAACCCGCGTTTTTGAGTTCCTTCTGTAGCCTTCCTGGTTTTCCCAGAGATTTGTAAGTCTGCCCTCCTCCCCTTTAAGTTTTTATGTCTCCGAAATAGAATTGCATTGATTTTTCAAAAATGATTTATTTTTAATTTTATGTGCATTGTTTTGTGTGTATGTATGTCTGTGTGAGAGTGTCAAATCCCCGGCAATTATGGATAATTGTAAGCAGCCTTGTGGGTGCTGGGAATTGAACCTGAGTCCCCTGGGATTGCAACCAGTGCTTTTAACCACTAAAATATCTCTAAGCCCCCAGAATTGCATCACTATTGAAACAAATGTAAATTCTTCT
>CACVCL010028783.1:0-90879 GCA_902729485.2 Mus minutoides | reverse complement strand
AGAGAGAGAGAAATGACTTCATGGAACAGCATTTAGAAGGAGTAGTATCTGAGGAGTTTAGGGGTGCTGACTCTGGCTATGGGTATAGTGGGGTTAAAGGTCAAGCTCCTCTCTTTCTATACCATGCAGTGGGCCAGCTGGTGATACCAGAGTCAGGGGCTGGTGTTCATACATGCTATTGCTATGAGTCCATAACATGCTGGGTGGTAGTCAAGATGAGTTAACAGCTGGACTAGAAAGGAGTAGTTGTTTCTTGAAGTCTAGGTGTGGGTGGAGTCAATGGGGCTTCAAGTCACCTCTTAGAGCTGCATTCTCTAGGATGGGCTGAGAGATCAGCTCATCTCTGGTTTAGTGTAGGCTGTGCTCTCCTGGAAGCCCTATTATTCACCAGTGTTTGGCATCACTTTAGTTGTTTTTGAAAGTCTTACTATTTTTATTTTATGTTAAGTGTTTTGCCTGCATGCATGTATGTGCACTGTGTGCATGCTTAGTGCCTGAGGGGACCAAAAGAGGGCACCAGCTCTCTTGGCGCCAGAGCCTAGGACAGTTGTAAACCATTACGTGGATGTTAGAAAGCCTCCTGTGGGGCTGGTGAGATGGCTCAGCGGGTAAGAGCACCCGACTGCTCTTCCGAAGGTGATAAGTGCAAATCCCAGCAACCACATGGTGGCTCACAACCATCCGATCTGGCTCCCTCTTCTGGAGTGTCTGAAGACAGCTACAGTGTACTTACGTATAATAAATAAAATAAATCTTAAAAAAAAAAAAAGAAAGCCTCCTGTGGTCCTCTACAAGAAAAAGTGTACATAACTGCTGAGACCCAGGCGTTTTAAATAATGAAGTTCCCCCCATCCCACCCAGTTGTATACAAAGATAGGAGAAGATGGTGGTTGTGCTGGCAGGTTTTGTGTGTCAACTTGACACAACTTAGAGTCATCAGAGGAAGGAGCCACAGTTGAGACAATTCCTCCAAGAGATCCAGCTGTAAGGCATTTTATCAATTTGTGATCAATAGGGGACGGTCCATCCATGGTGGGTGTGGCCATCCCTGGGCTGGTGGTTGTAGGTTCCATAAGAAAGCAGCTGAGTGAGCTAGGGGAAGCAAGCCAGTAAGCAGCTCCCTCCATGGCTTCTGCATCAGCTCCTGCCTCCAGGTTCCGGTCCTGCTAGATGGAGTTCCTGTCCTGACATCTGCAGTGATGGACTATGATTGGGAAGTGTAAGCTGAATAAACGCTTTCCTTCCTAACTTGCTTTTCAGTCATGGTGTTTTGTTGCAGCAACTAAACCCCTGAGTAAGATGGAATCAGGCAATCAGATCCTTTGACAATGCCACTTACCCTCAAAAACTGAAGCTGCCAGAGAGGATCCAACAGCAGCCCCTCCCTGTTTGTTTCAGAGCTTCATTCAGTTACCTGATGCTCTAAGCCTAGTATTTTGTATTCAGACCAAGTAGGTGTCTTAGTTAGGGTTGTGATGAAACAGGGTTTCTCAGTGTAGCCCGGGTTGTCCTGGAACTCACTCTGTAGACCAGGCTGGCTTAACTCAGAAATCTGCCTGCCTCTGCCTTCCAAGTGCTGGGATTAAAGGTGTGTGCCACCATTGCCTGGCCAGGCTGTTTTCTTATAGTGCCCAGGACCACCAGCCTAGGGATGGCACCACAAACAAATGGGCTGGGCCCACCCACATTAATCACTAATTTAAAAAATGTCCTACAGGTTTGCCTACAGCCAGATCTTATGGAGGCATTTATTGATTAAGGTTCCCTCCTCTTGGATGAGTTTTGCTTGGGTCAAGTCATATGTGAGACTACCCAGCACAATGGGGAGAGGGTTTCAAACGCTCTGGTGTATGATCGGTGAAGAAAATCACGACAATATTTTTCAAAAAGTACTTTTCTGCAATGGACAGCTCTTTTAACTGATCCCCTCAGGAGATAATGTCTGCATTTTCTGCCTTCTGTGTAGACTGCCAGATCCAGAGATGAAAGCTGTCCTTAGTTCACTTAGGAATTACATGTTGGCATCAAAGGGGTGGAAAAATCTAAACTCCGATACTTGATTTGTTTAACACACCCTTTTTTCAGAAATGAAAGAACATCACATCTGCCAGGATCTCTTTCTGTGTCATTCATGTTAGATTGGTTTGAGAGGTAAATTCACATGGAAGTGCTACCATCTACTGTTAGTGTTACTGAACTGAGCAACTGGGCACAGAGCAAACCTTCCCTAAGGAAGCTCACAGCAGACACTGTTAGGCTTGCAACTCAATAAGCTCTTCCCTGGAACACAACTCTGCTAAACGGTTTTCCATGCAAATAGAAGTGATGGGTCAGATTTCTATCTCCGTGACTCCAGAGGAGTTACACAGGCACACTCCCTTATGAAATTTAATTCTGCGATGGTTAAATGTGGCATAAAGTAAGTCTGACATGAATACTGTGAATTGCTTTTAGAACTATTAGATGTAACTATCAGAGGAAATGATAACACTGAACCTTCATCTCACGTGTAATAAACATGATGAGGTACTTGGTTCATTTCTTAATTCTCTTGGCTCTCCGGGAGGGCTCAAATACAATTTCACACACCGAGCTTTCCCTCACGTTCATAATCCAAACTGATCACTGCTTGCACTCTGAGTGCATCCCTCAGCAATGGAGAAAGGTTAGGCTGGGTATGGTGGCGCATGCCTTTAATCCCAGCATTTGTGAGGCAGATGCCAATCTAGTCTATACAGCAAATTCTAGGACAGCCAGGGCTACATAGCAAGACCCAATCTCAAAACCCAAACAGAACAAAAAAAAATGGAGAGAGGATTTTCCTTAGCACACATCTGTGTAGAAGGAGAATGAGCACCAGCAGGACACGGTACTGGCCTCAGTCACAGAACCCAAGGAGGGCTTTGTGGTCACCACGGTGAGCTTATGCTTACGGTCATTCCTGTAATGAGGGCAAAGGCCCTCACACCACCAGTCTTGTTGCTTATCCCACTGGAGCTCCTCCTACATCAGACCAGAGCCGATATTTAGGATAGCTCTTTCCTCAATCTCTCAACTCCCTAGGTTTCCCCTGCAAGCATCTACTTAAAAGTCATGTACATTCATAAACTTCTACAAGTCATACATAGAGCTCAGAAAATATAAAGAACAAAGAATGAAGGAAGCAGACGAGAAGGATTTGACCACTGGTGAATGTCCTTCCAGACCCATTTACACACACATGCTCATAGTTTCAGGTGCTTTTTGTTTAATGAGCATGTGTTCTGTAAGTGCTTGTTCTGTACCAGTCCCTGCTATACATGGCTTTTGAGATCCTAAGCACTGATATCTTCTGTTTTACTACTTGTTTTGTACTTTATGTTTGGACTGATCTTAATCTTTAAAATTGTAAAAGAAAATGTGTATGTGTGTGTACTGTATACACATACTCCTACACATGTGCAGATGCCAGAGGTCCATCTTAGCTCTGTAAGACAGTGTCTCTCACTGCACCTGAAGCTAAGCTGTCACTAGCAAACCCTAGTGACCCTCCTGTCCCTGCTTGCCATAACACTGAGACTACAGTGCGTGTGACTGTGCCTAGTTTTCCATGTGGGTTCTGTGGATTATAACTCATGCCTTTGCACTTGCACAGTAAGAACGAGTATCTGGTGAAGCCCTCCACGACCCCTATTATTAATCTTTGAAATGTTCTACAGTGCTTAAGAGAACATGAATAGAGAATATATTTCCCTCACTTTCTGGGTACACGGGCTCATTACATCACATTTGTTAGCTTGTAATTATGACATCATTCCATGAATGATCTTAAGCATAAGGCTCAACATGGCAAAAACAAAGGGATCTCAGAGAGGAGCTGTGGCCGGTGGCCCATGTGGAGCTACCCATCACTGCAGGCTCACTCTCTTATACAACATGTGGGATAAGGCAGGCATCTCTCTTCATTAGTTTAGTTTAGTTTAGTTTTTTTTTTTTTTTGTATTGTATTGATAGATGTATGTTGTTCAGAACTCTTTGCTCTTGTTGCTGGTAACCTATTAATTTCTAAGAGGAATAAAAATTTCTCCTATAATAGTTATTTCTTCCATATATATATATATATATATATATATACATATATATATATATATATATAATATATATAAAATACAGGTTACATTAAATAATTATATATTATGTCTTTAATATAATATATAGTATATAACATATACTTTATATTGTTTCACATACCCCCAAATCTGTTATTAAATGCAAGAAAGAATAACTTTCAAAAGAATTGGGATTTTAATATGATATGATTATATTTATTTCTGATCACACTGTCTGACAAGATTTCTATCTCATGCTAGCATAGCTAGACCAGCTACCTAATATTGCTATTGGAAAATAATTTCACTCTTTCTGTATCTTTACTTAATGTGAAAAGAATATAGATTAAAAAACCAATACAATCTCTCTTTTGAATAGAGGGTCAAGTTCCCTTATAGATTTTGTAATCAAATATAATTTGATTTCATTTTTATTGCGGAATTAAAAACTTTTCTATTTAAATTATTTATCTAATTGTATTTTTTAGTTTTAAGTTAGTATTAAAATTAATGGTTTCATTTTGACATTTCAATCACTTTATTCTTATTCCTCCTGCTTCTCCTCCCTCCTTCGCCATCTTCCTGTCCACTTTTTCCTGCTCTCTTTTCAATTCTTCGGCATCCCCTCTGTCTCATGGCACAACAAACCCTTGTATTTTAATGTCTTTCCTTTGGCCCCTCCATGTCCTCCTTGTGGCTTTATTTTGGATCTACAATAAGAGTAAAAAGTTATTTAAGATTTATTTTATTTTTAATTATGCATGTGCACATGAGTGCAAGTGTCTGTGGAAGCCAGAAGAGGGTGCCACATCTCCTGGTACAGAAGTCACTGTACTAGCAAATAGGTGCTGGGATTAAAAGTCAGGTCCTCTACAAGGGTCGTATGCATTTTTAATCACTGAGCCATCTCTCCAGCCACAGGGGAAAAAAATCTTTTCACATTGCTCTTTCTCTTTTATTTATGTTGAACATTACATGTATATTTAATTTTAAAGTTATCCTCTAAATAGTCAGTCTCCTCTTTTCCGAGGCAATGGAAGTATTATAGGATGGTTATCCCTCTACTACTGTCCTTGCTTATGTGCTGACCCTGCGATTTCAGTTATTTTTGCTGCTGCTCAGATCCATAGATATTATTAGTATTTTATAATTCTATGTTCCTTGTGAGTTATTCACATTTTATTCATTTACTTTTTTGTGTATCTTAACATTCATTTACAGATATTTGTATTAAAAGGATTTTTTTAAATGTTGTTGTTGAGACAGGGTCTAATGTAGCCCAGGGTGGCCTCACACTGGAGGCTGGCCTTGTCGTGAGTCTCCTGAGTCTACCTCCGGAGTTCCTTTTCTTTATCCCTAAAATATATCTTCCAGGAGTGTGTGTTAGTGAGTACTTGCAGGAAATAAACACTCCCATCTTTGGATGTTCTACCTTGCCCTCATTTCTGAAAAAAACTAAGTTGAAGGTAAACTAATTCTAGATTACAGATCTATCAGGACTCGAGTTACATCACCTCACTTTCCAGCTTCCAGGTTTTTGTAACTAAACATTAATTGGCATACCTTTTTTAAGGCTTCCTCTTTCCTCCTGGTATTTCACAGTGAAATGGTTGGCTATGGATTTCCCTTCATTTATACTGCTTGAGATCCACTTATCTCCCAACACAAACAGGGAGGCCCTTTCAACAATTCCAAGAAATTCTTGGAATCAGCCTCCTGAGTACTGCCTCTCCTTTATCCTTCTGAAAATTCTATTACATATGTCATCTCTCTTCTATCCTTTTAACTCTTAACCTGTTATCAAATTTACCACTTCATCTCATTTTTACTATGACATGCACAATTCTTCAGATTCATCTTCTAGCACATTAATATTCCCTTTAACTATATTTATTTGCATTTCAATCTAGGTTTTCTAATGATACTTTACTTCCTAAATGTTCTATTTGGCTTTCCTTAATTTTGCATTAGTTATTATTATTATTATTATTATTATTACTATTATTTTTGACTTTGTCTCTCTATGCAGTTCTGACTGGCCTAGAACTCACAGTGTAGACTAAGCTGGTATTAAGACTCAGAGAGTTCACCTGACTCTGCCTTTCAGGTGCAGGGATTAAAGACACAATTCGTCATCATTTCCAGCTTCATTTTGTTTTGAGATGGGGGTCTCTGGTGATCTATGCTGCCCTTAAATGCATTATTCAGCCAAGGACCTTTTTTTTTTTCCCCCAAGACAGGGTTTCTCTGTATAGCCCTGGCTGTCCTGGAACTCACTTTGTAGACCAGGCTGGCCTCGAACTCAGAAATCCACCTGCCTCTGCCTCCCAAATGCTGGGATTAAAGGCATGCGGCACCACACCTGGCTCAAGGACAGCCTTGATCTCCTGCTCTTCCTGCTTCCATGCTCTAAGTGAAGGCATTACAGGTATGTGTTCTCACACACTTTGAAATTTGCCCATTTTTGAGTCTTCTTTCAAAACATGATTAATATACTTCTATTTTATAATGAATATTTTCAATATCTGGATTTGTGGATTCTAATACTAAAGTTTGTTATCTTGATTGGTCTTCTCTATTAGATTCTCATTATGGATTCTGTATTTTTAATTGTTTATTTGTAGTATGATTTTACATTGGTAATTCTTTGGGGCCTATGATTAAATGTGTACCTCTCTGAAGAAGTTTGTACATGTTTCTGCATAGTGCTCAGGAGGGATTCTAATTTCATACCAAAATGAAGACCATGTTTAGAATTTTCTGAAGATCTTTTTCTTTTCTCTTTCATCTTTTTCTTTTAGGTCTAAAATTACACACACACACACACACACACACACACACACACACACACATAATTTGGATATTTCTTTATTTACATTTAAATGTTTTTCCCTTTCTAGGTCTGCCCTTCAGAAACTCCCTATCCCATCCCCCCATCCACCTGCCTCTCTAGGGTGCTCCTCTACCCATCCACTCCTCCTGCCACTCCTGGCATTCCCCTATACTGGGACATCAAACACCCTCAGGCCCAAAGGTCTCTCCTGCCACTGACATCCAACAAGGGCATCCTCTGCCACATATGTAGCTGGAGCCATGAGTCTCTCCATGTGTACTCTTTGGCTGGTGGCCAAGTCCCTGGGAACGCCAGGGGGTCTGGCCCGTTGACACTGTTGCAACCACCATGGGACTGCAAGCCCCCTCAGTTCCTTCAGTCCCTTCCACAACTCCTGGGCTGGCATTTGTGTTTTCTTGGGGTCTGTATGACATCTGCCCAGCATTTTCTAACTTTCATAGTCTCTGGGGAGAAGTCTGGTGTAATTCTGAAAGATCTGCCTTTATATGTTACTTGACCTGTTTTCCTTACTGCTTTTAATATTCTTTGTTTTGTGCATTTGGTGTTTTGATTATTATGTGATGGGAGGAATTTCTTTTCTGGCCCAATCTATTTGGAGTTCTGTAGGCTTCTTGTTTGTTCATGGACATCTCTTTCTTTAGTAAGAAGTTATCTTCTTACTGGCCCTGTAAGTTGGGAATCTTCACTCTCTTCTATACCCATTATCCTTACATTTGGTCTTCTCATTGTGTCCTAGATTTCCTGGATATTTTGGGTTAGGAGCTTTTTGCATTTTGCATTTTCTTTGACTGTTGTGTCAATGTCTTATATTGTATTCCCCTAACAAGCTTTAAATTGGGCCTGTGAGCTCACCTGGATGTCTCTGTCATAGTAAATGCTGGACTTCTGCAGAATAAAATTCTCTTTGCTTTTGCATACTATTTGAGTCCAGAGTATCATTCTTCTTCGAACCATGGACCCTGACAATATTTTGTATAGCTGAGAAATTAATTTTTGAACTCATGTTTTTAGAGTTCTTTCCCACAGCCTTAAGGGCTGTCCTGAAGGTCACAGCATTCTACCATTTTGATGAGACATTAGACACACCCTCGCCTCCCAGGCTAGTGCTACTTCGAATTATGAAGTCATTAACCTTAGGAGGGAGAACATTCCTGATAATCTTGACAGGGAGAATATGTCCTGAAGGGGGAACAGGAAGTGATATCTTTATTTATTTATTTCCTTCTTTCTTTCTACAAACAAGTCTCACTGCCCATCAACCAATAATACTTGTGGAGACCCATACCCTGCTGGCTCTGTTCCCAGGGCAGGAACCATGTCATGCGGTCCCTTCCATAACCATGAAGGTTTGGCACTAGGTACTAAATGAATATTTGTAGAACTAATGCCTAGACAGCGAGAGTCCACTGTGCCAAAGCAAATTGTTCCTTACAAATGCAGCCTCCATCACAAAGGGGAATATTTTTTGGGAGACATCAGTAGGTCCTATAGCACTGAAAGACACAAGAGAAAGAATGGTTCTTTCTTTGGCAGAGAACTAGACATAGCACCTTCTCTATATCTATAAGGGAACTTCAACATCTGTATGAAAAGGGTGTCTCAAGGAAGGTATAGTGTGTCTGATGGCCAAAGAGGGGTGCATTGGTCCATCACAGGAAAACTGTGGAGCTGGCCTACAGTCTCATGGATAGAAAGCTCCCTTGTTTTCCTGTAAGATATCCATGCTGAAATCTTAGATGCCTCAACTATGATTTTCACACTACAGATTTTAGGTTTGTTTCATGGATTCAGTTGTGTGGGCTCTGTAAAGCTCTTTAGGTGCTTCATAGTTGAAACATTAACCTACACAGAGGGCTTTACATTTTCATAAGCTGACTGGCACCCTGAGTCACATGAAATAGGCTGCCTGCTTGTCTGATACATGGTTAGGGTACTGCAGTGCAAGGATACAGACAATATCACAACACAGCTGACCATGATGCTGGCAACTAAAGATCCAAATCCAGTATACAGGGACTGAAAAAAGGAAGTGGCTGGATCAGGCCAGCATAAGGTGGGGCGGGGTGAGCAGGAGCTTTGGAGACATCCCCCAAATTTGATATTTAACCTGGTTCTGATCTCAAGAACAGGTGGGATTAATGCAGGAGCAGAGCAGAATGTGGCCAGAGACTGTAAGCCCCAAAGCTGACTTCAAATTTATTGCAAAAATTAGTTAAAAGACAGACATACCAACTTCCATTTTCACACAACACTGAAAAGCTTTTGTTAAAGATATTGACAATCCCTTTATGATCCACACATTTTCTAGAAGTAATCAACACCTATACAAGACAAAAACATGAGGTTCAGAATACAGAGAATTTCATTTAACAGTTGGAAGAATGTTTTAGAAGGGAATAATAGTGACCCGAGTCTATACTTCTATCCTGTATTGGCGCTGAAGATACAGACAGACAGGCAATGAGACAGTATTGAAGAACAAAACCATCAGAAAGGAATGAAAGTCTTTCCCAGAAAGGTCAGCTAGTTTCTTAGTCTGCTGTGGGCTGGTGAGTCACCTGAGCCATGCTGTGCTCTAGCTGCACCTAGACATCTTGTGGCCAGAAAAATCCAATGATATTTGAGATGGTGTTTTTAAAAAATACATCATGAAACAGTTTTCAGAGTCATATGCTTCACAGATATCACCAGGATTCCTAGAATTTTTATTAAAAATTACAGACACCACAGTAATAATTCTGTCATACCACCTTGTCTACTAACGAACCTTCCTTTCATGGCCCCAGAGAGCCCAGAAAGTGATTC
Organism: Mus minutoides; assembly: GCA_902729485.2. Lineage (NCBI taxonomy): Eukaryota > Metazoa > Chordata > Mammalia > Rodentia > Muridae > Mus > Mus minutoides. The sequence continues at coordinate 81,132 of CACVCL010028783.1, read as the reverse complement.
TTCCACTCCTGCATAGATCTATAAAGGGCTTCATCTCTGTGAGTCTGACAGCTCCAACTCCAATCCATGGATAAGAGAGCAGTAGACTCTGGACATATTTACAAAGTTATGGGTTGTTGCTTTAAGCCATATGATTCATGTGTGAGAGCTCTCTGAGTTCCCAAACTTATTTAGTTATCAATTTATTGTATATAATTTTAATCTCTCTGTGTTTTGATATGCAAAATGGAAACAGCACAGCTGATACTTCACAGGGTGGAAAGAAGATAACCACCAGGACTTACAAAACCTGCTGGGGGACAAGGAGCTTATGTAAATGTCTATTAATTAAACAGTCACGCTGCACAAGTAGGTCAGGCAGTTGCTAAGACTGAGTGAGCACCCCAGCTGGCATCACTGAGGAGAAATGGGCATTTAACCCTAACTGCACTTGTTGCGTTTTATACAGCATATTAAGTTGCAATATTCCATAATCTAACACAGCACAGCAGCTTCCACATGATCTTCAAAGAATTCTCTGGTAGAACATAAACTTATTAGAAACAGCAGCTAAAGACAAAAACAAGAAAGTGAGCCAATTACTAATGAAGAACTTGTAAAAAGCTAATCAAAGCTCTCATCCAGAGAAAATGAGAAAGTCTGAGGTGTGGAAAGATTTTTTTTTGTATATTGATGAGATTTTTATATAGTGTCACAGAAAGAAAGCTAAAACACTTAAACTAAGATGAAAGACCCCCTGTCTCTGTCTGGGCTCCATGTCTCTGTCTGGAAGCCTTATTATGTTCCAACCAGCGTTTGCATTAAAATCCTCTGTTCTGGTGGAAACACCTATTTTTAAAGATATCTTGGGGGAGGTGCTATCAGAAGATGATCCTGTGGGTTTCCAGGTGTCTCGAACGTGGGGAGGGCAAGGCAGAAGAGTTTACTCAGTTAGAGCATGGGGGCAGAGGAAAATGGAGGACCCAACTATTTTTTTCCATATTAAAGGAATAAAGAAATCTTGTTGGCAGTGGGGTGGTTGGAGGTAGCAAGTTTATAAGGAAACTGACCCAAAGATGTTAGAAAACATTCCCAGGGAGAATAGTCAATGGCAAATGCTAAACAGGGAAAAAATGGGAGGTAAGTCACAGGAGACGTGAGCAGAGAGGGAGCACAGCCTCAGTAGTAAACAGAGAGGGAGCACAGCCTCAGTAGTGAGCAGAGGGAGCACAGTCTCAGTAGTGAGCAGAGAGGGAGCACAGCCTCAGTAGTGAGAAGAGAGGGAGCACAGCCTCAATAGTGAGCAGAGAGGGAGCACAGCCTCAGTAGTGAGAAGAGAGGGAGCACGGCCTCAGTAGTGAGCAGAGAGGGAGCACAGCCTCAGTAGTGAGCAGAGAGGGAGCACAGCCTCAGTAGTGAGCAGAGTGTGCGCAGCCTCAGAAGTCAGAAGAGTAGAGCAGGTTCTCGCAGCTAGTCTCAGGACCATCAGTTACCATGGGTCTGGTCTGTTTGGAGCCCAGGCTGGCCTGAGACCCACATGCAGTAAGGATGGACTCAAGCTCCAGTCTCAGTCACAGGCTGGTATCATGCAGGTGCTACCACACTAGGCTCAACTGCTAACTGTTGATCTTGCTGATTTCTGGAACCTACTCCAACCCTGAGATCAAGTCCAGGTTGATGCTGGTGCCACAGTAGGTTATTGGCAAGGGGCAAAGGTTGGTTTTCCCTAGTGTAACAGAGAGAAGGCAGGGAGATTTCAGCAATGGCACTCTGAGTTCAGAAGGGAGAAGCAGGACACAGCCACAATAATAAGAGACAGGAAGTCAGCACTGAAGTGGTTTGGAGAAGTATCCCTGACTAAAGGATGCTCTTCAGTTAGTTTCTTCTTGTATTTACTTACAAATTTACTGTCCTGGAAAGCCAGGGTTTGTTTTTTTGGTTGTTTGTTTTTTCTTGACACTTCAACATGTTTAATCATCCTCGCTCATATGGCACCCATAAGCTCCCAGAGCTAGCTGACTCCGTAAGTCTATGAAGGCCTCACTCTATACATGTAGAGACTGATTTATAATTACCCTGTTAGCCTATCTTCTTGTTCATCTGTAGGCACTAGCTTATGAGGAGGGAGGAAGGATTTACCCCTCCCCTTTCAAAAGCAAGAACTTGAGCTGGAGGCAGAGGATGCTGGGCCTTTCCGGAGCTGTTCTATGGAACTGAAACCCCTGCAAATACACCTGGAATTAGACACAAAGCAAGAATGATACAGTTCCAACTGTCCACAAAGGGAAGCTCCAGCATGAAGGCTTCCAACATGTGAGCCTGTGCTGAAATTCCTTCCCATGGTGACTGAATATAAAAAGAGGTTAATGGGTGTGCAAATGTATATTTAAAAAGAAAGCCATTCTCAGAATACACGAAAGCTGAAAACATCTTCATTTTAAATTGAGTGTGGCCAGCTGCTTAGCTACAACAAGAATGTGTTGAAGGGGACAGGTCCTATGAATTTATGCTCATATCAGAACAAAACTCAGTCAGGTACATAATTTCACAAGAAAAATACTGCCTAGAATTGGTTTGCATTAGTGGTTTTATGTAGCCCAGGCTGTCCTCAAACTCTTTCTAGTTGGAGTTGACTTTGAATTTCTGATATTCAGCCTTCTTCTTCCAAGCACTGAACTAAGGCATGCACCAACAATTTGCTTAGTAACTCAAGATTTTTCTATAGCTCAAGTAATCAAATAATCTGAAAGTGAGCACATAAAAACAAACATGGGAAGTGTTACCAAAGCAACAGTGTGCCTCCTAATGAGTCTTCTGTAAAGGCATTAGCACTGGATATTCTGTGTAGTTCTAAAAATCTACTTTAAAAGCCGTGCTTTAAAGCTGAAGAAAACATTTTCAGGAATGAGAAAGGAGCAGGTGGGGTGAGCTTGGGGAGCAGAAACAGGCTGTGTGACTGGAATATTACCAGAGAGAAGAGACAGAACAAAGTGCAAAGGAAGGCAGAGCCCAAGGACGTCAGGCCCCTGGGACGGAAGCTACCCTCCTCTCCTTAACTACAATGGAAGGAATTGTGAATAACACTGCTGGTAAAAATCTTCAAGATCAGTTTTTTCAAAGCCACGATGTTCTCTTTGGATACATATAATCAGTGTAAATGTCTAATGAGAGAATCTGCTTAGAGCTCAGGCTCCTGGCAATTAGGTGGCTCCTCCTGCTTCTCACCCCACTCTGATAAGATGCTCCATCCCACCCCTCCTCCTTCCTTGGAGCACATTCCTGGGGATTTTGTTGAGCTAAAATTAGTTTTTCTCTTTAGAAGCTCTCTCAAAGACACTCCAAGAAGAAAATTCCCTGGGATGTGATAAATTCATTGCAGCGACTATGCAACCCCTTCTATTAATGAAAACTGTTAGGTAAATATCTGACCTATAAATACTGAGCTCAGGGATGTTAGTATGTTCCCATTTTCCTGACTATTAACAATTAGAAACAAGGTAGCAGAAACAATGCCACCCACAGCTGAAGCTCGACAGGGTCAGAGTCCAGGCTGCAGAAGTAGGATCACTGGGAGTTTTAAGTTTAAGGCTTTTGAGACAAATGTGAGCATTTTGGAAGCAAGTAAGTAAAGGATTGCAATGACACATAAGGTCAAAGGTCACAGTTTCTTCTCCTTCCCCTCGATTGCACTGACACATAAGGTCAAAGGTCACCGTTTCTTCTCCTTCCCCTCTTCCTCCCTTTCTATTTCTTAGTCAGGGTCCCCACTATGCAGCCTAGGCTAGCCTCAAACTTGAAGAAGACCTTACTCTGGAGAGGGACCACAGGCATCCATCATGAGGCAGGTAGTTTGCAAGCTCAAGGCTGACCTATGCTACAAAGTAAGACCCTGCGTCAAATAAAAATATTAAAATAATAATGGTAATAACAACAATACTGTAAAGATACAAGCAGAACCTCAGCTCACTTCACAATCACTTTATTTCATCAGAGTAATCTCTGTTGAATTTTAAGAACTGATTTTCATAATTTTGGTTTCATTGGCCGCTCTACACAAGAAAGCCTAGAAACACAGAAGAGTTTAGGGTCCTGCAAGGAGACTGGTGCAGGAAGGACAAGGGCTCTATGTATTCAATCATGAGATGGGGCCTTAGAGAGGCTAAGCTGACCATTCTTTTTCTCCTTCCAAACTGAACAGTCAAGTTCCATGCAGCTTCAGACCCAGGAGTTCTTCAGCTTTCTCTCCCTTCTCTCCGGAAGATGAACTCTGCCCAGGACTTGCTGATACGTAAAAATGTGTGTCTTTACTTCTTACCAGTCCGTAATAGTTATGTACATAGCCAATGAATATGTTTGTGACCAAAACATCCTACTTCTTAATATTATTTCACATATATTATTCTTTATTGTGAATGGTCACTGCAACTTCCCCTACATCATATGCCATCTAGTTACTAAATCACAGTGTAAACATTATACCACAATGAAACATTTGGATGATGTTCCAGTTTTATACTACTATACGTTGTGCATATATATTCTTCCTTATGCCTTATCTCCGTATAGTAACATTTATGACTGTGTTAAGACAGTAGGAATATTTATATTGCCTATCCCTTCAAAAGAAGATTAAAATATTTCATATAAACAGCGCATAGAATCTTTCATAAAGTCCTAGGCAACTAGCTTTGGCTTTATGCCACTTTTGACCTGACCATAGGATGCAAACCGAGAAATAACTGACTTGTCGCAAAATAACAGAGGGAGGAGGGTTGTACTTGGGGTGGGTCTGACTGTCTAAAATGCTTGTAAATTTATAAAGTACAGTGCTTCTTCTGACTGGTCAGGGCGAGAGTCAGAGACTTTTCAAAAGCAGTATGTTTCAAGGCTCTATGTTCTAAGAACGGGCTTGCATTTTCTGACATGAGTCTTCTACAAGCTGCTGGTTGAATCTCAAAGGGCCATGGAAATAGGACATAGAAAATCAAATTAACTAAAGTTCATATTTTCCTGAGCTCCTGCATTGATTGGTATTAATAAGGCAAAGGGTCTGAAGAGAAATATTAAAGGAGTGGCTGGTGAGATGGTTCAGAGGCTAAAGGAGCTTGCCACCAGTTGTGACCGGCTGAGTTCAATCCTTGGAACTACACAGTAGAAGGTGAGAACTGACCAGGTGTCCTCTGACTGCACAATCCCCACACAAACAATAATAAAAACAAAAATATAACAAAAAATTGAAACAGGAATATCAAGTCTAAATATCAACCTATGGAACTATATATTCGATATGCTGATATGAAATTTACCTACGAACAAGGTGGCATCCAAACTTTCACCATGAAGCATAGTATGGAATAAACATGAAAACAAATGTGTGTGTGCTAGAGTCATATAAGTGTAAAGAGCAGTAAACATGCTTTAAGACACACATATTTTCTTTTATTTAGTTTTCTAAGTACAAAATAATTAATTCCTGGGATGTTTTCCATAAAAGCCAATTTAGTCTTTCTTGTCTAGCTGGCTCACCTCTGGAAGTCATGAGGTCCAACTGGGGGCAGTGTCCAAGCTCCTGACCTCTCCACTTCAGCCCTGTGTGGGCAGGGATGGGCTCAGCCAGCCTGTGCTGCCAACACAGCCAAGGACCCTAGACGGCAGGGGCTCCTTCCCAAGTTACTACCTATGAGGGAGCATGTGTAGCTCTTGATGTACTCAGGAAATAATAGAGATGTGTCAGTGAAGGAAGTCTATGCAAAGCTGAGAACTTCACACTTCTATGATTTACACAAAGCTTCCAAACTTGAAAAAAAAAAAAAAAGAAAAACAAAAAAACAAACCTAAGGTTTTCAAGTAAAGTGGGTACTCGGAGAGACATAAATTATAAAGATAACTTCATGTCTGTTATCTCTCCTTCAAGTGTCTCCACAGTCAGGTTGTTTGAGTGGGTATCTATGAAAGTAGGAGATACAGAAAGTCTTTCCCTTAAAGTGTTATTCTCATACATCTATTGAGAAGACAGTGTGAACATCAAGGGAACACCCCATTTTAAGTGCCGATGTCTCCTCTATCTATGATACAGTAAAAATTAGAGAAAGTTTTGTTAAGTCATTTTTAATGCTTTTGATACTAATTTTAATTAAAATTTAAATCATTTTTAACTCCCAAATTTCATCTTAAAATGGCAGTCAGTGTCTCCCTGGAATGACACGAATGCTAAACTGTAACAGCATGGCCATAATGGTAACTATAATCTACATGGTTGGCTTATAATGATGATACGCAATGCATGAGAAGACAGCAGGTCAGTAATGGAGCCGTGCACACAACGCTCCTTTCAAAATCTGTATTTGCATTTCTATTACTGAGATCATTTCCTAATAATGAAGTTGCCACGAGAGAAGCCCCATTACGAAGGAAGCAGTGTTACAGAAACAGCATTATTAAAGCATCGCTGTGTACAGGAACTTTTATTAGGATGATACAAGTTATATATCATTGTAATAAAGTTCCTATTATAACTTTAATTGCATAAAGCTGTGTTTGAGTATAGCAATGTGAGAGCTGCAGGACTTTTAATAAACAATCAAAATAATGCTTTGGTAATAGGATTGTTTAGAATACTAATACTTCAGGGAAGACCAAACTCACTAATGGATGATGCTTATTTCACTGATTATACATGCTCTATCAAGAATTAAAATGAAAAAAAATGGGAAAGACAGGAGACAGGATCTCTGATGCAATATGCTAATATATGCATGGAAACACACACATTAGTTCTCTTTAATATAACAAATCAATATCTCCAATCCATCTGTTCATGGAAGATTGTAATCTGGAAATACGGACATCAATGACTATAATAATTAAAAGATTTAATGCTCAGGTTGAAGGCTGGCTGGCAATCTAAATGCTAACAAAACAACGAGAAAACCTACAAACATGCTGACATATGCTGAAAAGTGCCTGCTAGAAAAATTAGAGACATATGATCTTTAAGAACTTAAACACACACATGCACACATACCATGAATTGACTTTAAATGATTAATTTCTTCCATTCAACCAAGAAACAGGGTTATACATTATGTACACACTCAAAGATGCTTGTACACATTGTCTGTAATATTGTGATGCTTCAGAGGTATAGCTACAGGTTAAAACTTCACTTAGGTTCACAGCAGGGAACTGTACTATATTTGTTATTTATGTATTTACACTTTTTTCCCCAAAAAATTCTCTAATAGAGTCAGTCTTGGGCTGTTCCTCCTGGAAACATGTAGAACATCCACCAGCAGAGACCGCCAGAGAGCCATCCACCACACTGTAGGCATGGACGCTATGCTTGCTGCTGCCGAGAAACAGGCAGAGAAGGAGCCCGGCTGTGACAGGCTGACATAAGCTAAGGAGATGGAGACTACAGCCAGTGCTACAACCACCACATCTTCCCATTCAATAGAGAAGCCAACGTCATTGGTTCTAGACTCCTGTGGCATGTGTAGGAAGCAACAGCTGGCTAATCTGGAATCTGCTTGAAAAGCTAAGTGCTTTTCTTTATAAGAAAGCATCTCCTTTCCACAAAGCCGGCTTCATACTGCCTTCCAGGTGTGAAGGCTCACAAACATGTGGGTATGGTCAACTTAAAACCCATGGTGTTTGTCTTCCCTAGTGATTCACGTGATTCATAGGCAAATGTGAGCAGAAAAACTCCATTAATGCTATAGCTCTCAAGTCTTTGCATTAACTGAGGGGGCACTGTAATAGTTAGCTGGTATGTTAGTTTTTAAGATTACAACATTCTCCTTCAAATATGATCTAGCCAAACTAGTTTGCACTGGCAATGAGGAAATCTATTTCTTAAATTCACAAATCTTGGAGTCTTTTACTTGGTACTTTTTCATACTGAACAAGTACAGGGCTCAATTATTGTGTCAGTTGACTAAACATTTGCATATCTGGTAGGTAGTGACACCCAAATATTTGTAGAAATATCAGTTTTCATACATAAAACAAAAAGTTTAAACCATGTAATTTTGAAAAAAAAATCTAACTTTCGCATTCCTTTAGTTTTACAGTTTACAACAGAGACAGACTTTTTTTCTTTAACTCAAGGAAGGTGAGCAACCCATTCTGTCTAATCAAGACCTCTGGAAACTCCCCATAGTGACAGGAAGAGCCTTTCAGATGAACGCCTTCAGAGGCTCAGAAGTTCACTTTCACTGAAGGGCTGTTTTGGAATCTACTTTCGCCTCATTGCTCTGACCCCTTAATTCTCCAAAGCATCTTTCAGCATCCCCCGCCCAAAGCACAGCTTCCATCAAACACTCACATTTCTTTCCACCTATTGGAAGTTAGTCCCAAAATGAACTCTGGTGAGCATCTCTCCTCCAGCCTGCTCTACTTCAGGCTTTTCATTCTTTCTCCGTTTTCATTCACTACAGAAGCTCAAATGCTAACCTGATGTCATCCCTTGCTCAGTCCTGTTGGGAACATAAATCTCTGCCAACAACCACTCAGAGCCCTGGGTCACAGGATAATGCCTGATTAATATATTTGGGTTTTGCCCGGCTAAAAATCTATACCTATAAAGTTTCAACTGCAAAGGTCTCTGTTTTTCCTGTAAATTAGTCCAGAGAACTTTTCAGACTGTCTTTTAGAGTATGCCTAATCACAGAACAGAATGAAGGCTTCATTGTGTACCTACCACATACCAAAGCATAATCTAAGCCCTAAACATCCTGCTGGCTAACACAACCCATACTCTCCCTCACAGCCATACTGTCCCAGTTAGAGAAGGCTGGCTCTGCCCACACTGTATATTCCTATTGCAATCGTTACGGCTAACTAGCATTTTCTTATTGCTGTGCTAGTCTTTCTATCTGAAAAATTCTCTCCACTTCAGTTCACAATAAAGTCTCTTTTAACTACAGCCAACTAATGTCTTCTGGGAGGAAAATTAGCCTCTCCCAGGGATTAGCCCCCTTATTGGTTGTCCAGTACAGAGTGGTTCATACTCATACTCACACACACAGACACACACACACACACACACACACACACACACACACACCAAAAAATGATCTTACTAAACTGTATTATTTAGACATACACATATATATACATACACACATACAAACTGTATACATATATATGTATGTGTATGCATGTGGACAACAATAATAAAAGAAGCTATAAACTAGAGAGTAGGAGACACAGGAGTGTTTCAAAGGAGGATGGCCAGGCAGGACTAGAAGGAGAAAAGGGAAGAAAGGAAGTGCTGTGTTCTAATTAAACTAAACTCATATTTAGGGGTTGGAAAAATTGCTTAGCAGTTAAGAGCACTGGGCGCTCTTCCAAAGGACCCGGGTTTGCCTCCTAGAATGCACACACCATTCAAACTCCAGTTTGAATAGAGATTACCACGTCTTCTGCTGGACTCTGCAGGTACTGCACAAACACACAAACATGCAGATAAAGCGCCCATACACACAGACTAAAGTTAAATAAAAACTTAAAGAGCCTATTTTTAAAACATCTCTCTTTATAATCTCTATCAGTGGTCTATGGCTTTACCATGTATTACCTGTACTAACTGTATAAGACTATAAAGATTTTATTGTAGTCTTGTGTAGTATTTTTGAAGGTTTTTTTATTATTATTTAAAATTATGTGTGTGGACATATGCATGTGAGTACACATATCCTTAGGAGTCAGAGACAATGAATCTGGAGGTGGACTTAAGAGAGTTTGTAAGGCGTTGGTGCTGGGCCTTGAACTGGAGTCCTCTGCAAAGCAGCCAGGACAGTCAGGACAAGCTCTTAGCTGTTGAGCTTTCTCGGCAGCCCAGTTATGTGCAACTATTATCAACAGTATCACGTTATTATTGACCAATTCTTTTGTGTCATCTATGTGCTATTGTCCATCTTTGGAGAAAGGAGCTCATTCTATAGCTTTCTGTTCCCCAAACAGTGCTATCTCTCATGGAGCCTCTTATACCAATCCCATAAATCTCTATTTGTTAGTTATTGATGACTGACTGTAAGACGTAATGGTACTGGATGATGACACTTATCTCTTACATCCAGGGGTGATCCATAGAAATTTCAGAGGATCTCTCTCTGCCTAGGGACTGATAACATGGCCAATGTGTCACACAACTTAGCAACAGCCTAAGAGCTGTCATTCCTCATTCTGGTGACAAGCCACAAGTGTGCAGACACTGGCATGCAGACAGTATGTAATAGGATTATTTATATTCCAACTAATGACTTTCTTTTGCCATCTGCATACAGTAGAGATTGGATACATTCTTATCTGTGTCCTTATAGTGGAATTTCAATCTTTGGAGGCAACAAAGAGCATCTTAAAACAAAAAAACAACAAAAAAACAAAACCAGAGAGCAGATGATACTGGTATATGAGTATGGCCTTGTTTGGTGCTATTAGTCACTGCAGATGCGTCTGCTCTCTCTCGTCTGCATCTATAACTCTCACCACTGCCTCTTTACAGAGTAAACAAATGCTGCTTATAAACTTCTGGACACAACCTGTCTGTGTAGGGCTTTCTAATCCTCCAACCTGCTTCGCAGACTTAAATGCCTTGTTAAAACAAAGTGTGAGGCAGACAAATTACAGCACTGTTCTGAGGACTGTATCAGGGATGGTGTGGCTAAACTCCTTAAGGACGACACTTGTTCTCTTTGAAACCTAAAAGAACGACATGGCCTGACTGTTATCTTGGCACGCACAGTTCTGCTCACACCATGTAACTGCAGCCTATGCACCTCTGAGATCCTAAGGGATATCTTCCACCCCCAAAGCCCATTTGGGTTGTTATTAACCTTAGTGGAAGATTTCTATAAAAGTATAATCACTGCCAGATGGCCCACCAAATGATGACTGCTTCATGGGATAAAAGCCATGGATCTCTATATAAATATACCATTACAACTCCTTTATGAACTATACAATAGAGTTAATTTTAAGTTTGGCAAATTATTTAATGAATACAAGGTCTGTTATCAACCTGAAGTAAGACCATTAATATCAGTAACAACTAATATGTACTATGTGACTATATACGATGTACTAGGAACTATTGAAAATGTTGTTTATTAGTCCATGAAGCAACTTGGTGAGATTTGTAGTCTAAATGAATTTTACAGGTAAAGAAACTGAGGCACAGAAAGGCCCAGTATCTTCCTCTTGGTCCGTGTTTGACAATTCATTTGGGAAATCTAGTATTAGACCAAGGCAGTCTTGGTTTTATTTATTTTTATTTTATGTGTACAAATATACCCTAAGTGCAGTATATGCATGCAGTACCTGCAAAATCCAGAAGAGGGCACCCTATCCTCTGGAACTGGACTCACAGACAGTTATAAGCCATTGTGTGGACCCCTGGGAACTGAATCCAGGACCTCTGTTAGAGCAGCCAGTGCTCTTAACCTCTGATCCATCTCTCCAGACACTAGCTTTGGCTTTACAATATATTTTATCGCCTTTACTTAGATATTTACACATGCCACACAAAGCAAAACAAAGCATACCATCTACTCCTACACTAGAGGATGTTGGATCATGGTAGGAGACATAGCCTGTTGCAGCTTCTGTTCAGACATTCTAAAGTGAGAAATACAGAAATATCAAAAGGGGCCAGAGGGACATATATGCTGAAAAACTATGGTAGCTAGAAAGAATGTTCGAGACAGAGCCACGGAAGCAAAGGCATGATGTTGTGGAGCAACAGCAGGGTGTATACAGGGACCAAGAGAGAAGTGGAGAACTCAAGTGGAAGAAGGTGCGTATGGGAGGGGGGTGTTTCCTCAGCCTGCACCATCCCTTGTGAGACTATGAAAGGCAGCCTGTTTTGGTTGAGCGAGGCTTGCTCCGGAGACCCAGTAGAAAACTCTACAAGGGACAGATCAGTGTCTCAGAGACAGGTGCCTGACACCACAGAGCCCACAACTTCATAATTCTGTGACTATCAGTCACCCAGGCAAAGACCCAAGCTCCTGGCATTCTAGCTAGACTCCACCCTCACAGTTACCTGACTATACCCAGGTATGCTCCTCCCACAGCTACCTGACAACAGCAAGGTAGCCCAGGCCACTATAAATGGGGCTGCTTGGCCCCTCAGCTCTCACCTTTCTTACTCTCATCCCTAGCCCTCCTTCTCTTTCTCCCTTCCCCCCTCTTTAACCTCCTGAAAGGAGACAAAAGTTCCCTCCTCCCAGAGAACACTGTCTCCGGAGACAGTCCAAGCTCTAAATTCCATCAATGCAGCCCTAAAAGATATGGCTCTTGCTAGGTATGACCCAACAAAACCTATATAGCTCCTCATCTTTAACTCCTCCCCTATACTTGTGGGAGCCCTTTACCTTTACCAACCTCAGGGGGTGCTGGAATGGCTTCACACCCCGATGGGTGGTGCACCTCAAATTTTAAATGAGGTAGATGCACTCCCTAGCATGATTAAAAATCCAAACCCTAGGGAAAGAACCTGACATTCTTGTCCCCCACTCCTCCCTCTCTGATATTCAGTGGCTAATCAAAAATCACTCCCGCTTTGCTATCAGCTTAATAGGAGTCCCAGGACAAATTGACAACCATTATCCTGATGAGAAATGGGCCTCTGCCCTCCCTCTGTTGCAATGATTGCCCCCCAAACTATTCTCAAAAGGGCCCATAGCGGGAGCCCCCTCAATATTTACTGATGGGGGAAAGAGGAGAGCTGCAGCAGTAATGTGCTACTTCCCTGAGGATAGACCCCCCTATCCTCTGATTCAAAGAACTACTCAATCACTCCCCCCAATATAAAGAATTATATGCCATCTATCTAGCACTAAAAGAAGTAAAGGGCCCCCTTAACCTCTTCTCAGACAGTGTATATGCTGTTAATTTGCTCCCCTGGTTGTCAAGATCATTCATTAAACTAGATGCCAACCCACTTTCCCCGCTACTCATACAGGTCTCTACTCTCCCACAGTCCCTGATGGCTTTGCAATAGTTATGTCCTCAGCCTATTCCTTTGCAGTGGTGTGTGTATGGAGCAGTGGTCCTGTTACACGAAAGACCTGCAAAGACCAAGGCTGCGTGTTAACTGCACCCTATCCTTAGTGCTAACTGTAACAACTTCCTCATACTAGCTGCACATTTAGTGTTTGTGAATAAGAAAGAAAGAAAGAAAGAAAGAAAGAAAGAAAGAAAGAAAGAAAGAAAGAAAGAAAGAAAGAAAGAAAGAGAATAAGTTTCTACTCTATGGTTTAAGTAACTCCAGAAGTAATAACATCTGTAGATCAAACATGTTAGTTACAACTATTTGTCTCAAAGCAATGATCCCATGAAAGGACAACTTCTGGTCCAGCCAGGGGGTGAGATTTAATGGGTGTGAAGGCCCTTGTTACCACACACTGGCTCAAGGATCATGGCAAGGGAGTTAAAGTCAGGCTGCTAACCCAACTCCCCCAGGAGCACAAGCTTTCAGGAAGCTGGCTAGTGAGTGTCCTCTCACCTTCTGCAAAGCCACGTGCTAAGAGGGGATTCACGATGCAGTACCATTAGGGGACAGGACTGTGTCTGGCAGGGCCTAGTAAACAATCAGTGCCTATAAAATGTTTACTACTAAGATAGCTTTCCACTAAAAGGGAAGAAAATCAGTGAAACCACCATGCTAGCATGCTAATTAATTCTCCGTGTGAAAAGAAGTGCTAATCTCCATTTTAAAGCATCAATCATGGAAAATAAACTGAAATGTGACCAGATTTTAAAACGCTGCTTGTTCTAAAATCAGATGTAAATGAAAGCTTCCAGGATTCTGTAAGGAGATTATATGGTGCTAGGAAGCCCCATTTAAACTCAATCTTCTAGGAAACTTTAAAATAATTTTTCCAGTTTGAAACTGTTCCCTAATATCACCCTTTATATGCTTTCCTTGTCCAAGAAAATTTGCTCTATAAAAAAGAAGAAAAAAAAAAACCTCTCCCAATTTCTAAGTGAAGTATTACAGAATTTCCCAGAAGCATTAGAGATGGTTCCTTAGCAACTGTTGATATGTCTCAAAACAACCTGAGACAATCTTCTCTGAGACATGTAGTCTCTCTCTTGCTCTGCTAACAGAATTCCACAATATGGCACAAAAGACCCGTGAAGCTAAAAATAGCTTCCGACACACATTTTTAAAGTTGACAGAGTCTTAATGATTTAAATCTCCCATATTGCAGCTTCAGTTAGGTGTGCTTCAACAACAGTATATCAACGGGTTCTGTGCAGAGAAACTGTACCGTCCTCTTCTTTTTTAATCACACCATTAACACTCTTGACACTTTAGAAATAATGTTTATCGATTTTGGTGTTAGGACTCCTATAAATTAAGTGATGTAATGGACGGAATTATTGTGGTATTATAAAGAATGTGTCATTCAGATTGTTAACTGCATATGAGAAAAAAAAAAACCTACAGAGATTCTGAATTCATGTAAAAAAAAAAAAACAAAAAAAACCCCCAAAAACCCAGAAAAGTAAACAGAAGGAATAGAAGGAAGTTGCTGTATCCAGGGATAATGGGTTATCTCCTGCCTAATAAAAGCTATTACCAATGTTCTTTCTGTCAAAAAATACCCAAAGATGAAAATTAGATTTAAGAGTTCAAGCCTCCTCACCCCAGGTAGGTTAGGTTGGAAGACATTAAGAATGGAATCAACACACGGGGCCTGTGGTGGGGAAAACCATACAGTCTTGGAGGAGAAACAGAGCCCCCGCATCTGGGGGGCTGAGTCAACCACCACAAGAATCTTGCCTCTACACTAGAAGACTAAGGTAGACACAGCTAAATCTGTGATTGGCTCTCAGGTAAGGAGAGGTGACATTGGAAACAGTGATGTTATCTCTGTCTCTTTGTTGCTCTCTGTCTTTGTGAGAATCTTCTACTACAACCTTTATCACGAGGCTGTTTTGAGGATGAAATGGGATAAGCGCATGTGAAGCATGCTGCTTGACAGTAAATAATATGTCCTTTGTGTGCACAAATATATATGTTACATGAATACATATACGTGTATATATGTGTATATGAAGACATATTCCATAAGACATCTCAAAGGATGAATATGGCTGACAAACACATATATTGGCTAAAAATGTATTTATACCTCATCAGTTACTAAGTAGTAATGTGTATGATGTAGTGAGAACAGAAGTGAATTAATACACAAATAACTCAGCATTTGTTATTTAGTGAGTGCTTCCCAAAAGTTGTCTGTGTCCATCACCACCGTAGTCAACTTTGCCATCTCTTCCCTCTTGTATTGGAGGACACTAAGTTTCTAAGGAAGCTAAGCGCCATGGACACCACACCCCCAGTAAAAGGCAGGAAAAGACCAACATCTGTCCCTCCACGTGTACTCGTTTGTTGGTGGTTTAGTCCCTGGCAGCTCTGGGGATACCATCATCTTCATTCTTATGCCTTGAATTAGTCTAATGAAACCACGTGATACCACAATTTTTATTGGCAAGGCATATCATGATAACCAATTAACTGCTAGGTTAAGATATTTCCTGGGCATAGGGCAAATATCTAAAAGGGTCTCTTAAAGAAATGTTGCCAGCCCATCATTGATCTTGAGTTTCAAGCATGTCCAATTAGCATTTCTGAAGTAACTTCGGTTGCTCAGGTGAGTAACGGGATTGTGTTGTTTTAAAGCAATAATTATCCTGTGCCTATAATGTATCATTTTTATCATGTATAACATCAAAACCCATTCACTAAAGAATTCATCAAATAAGCCCTGATAGAAGCTAGGAGTTCCATGTCTGCGTCCTGGTTTGGGGAAGGAGAAGGAAACTTACTGGAAAATAAGAATGCAGGAGATTTATTTTTAGATCAGGATATACTTAGTTAATAGTCTCAACCAGAATGGCTCAGGGCCAGAGCAAAACTCACTAATTTGAGTCTCTTTCTGTTGCCCTTTCCTTTTGACTCTCAAGCAGACAAGGTAATGAACACCAGAGACATATCTAGGATCTACAGAATATTTTTGCAGTTTCTATTTTCTAAATCATCAAGCTGTTCTCCAGTTTTATAGAGCTGTTTTTCAATTGTTGGAGATCTTTCTGCAGAAAGGCAATTTTATTTCTATCCTTGGTGCTTCGATTTTACATTCTATCAACACTAAACATTGATTAAGCCTGCTGCAATACACTCCCTTGTATTTGGGTCTTTGAGTTCTCAGAAGGTCATTAGTTATTACAATGTAACTATCTAGAAATATTTTTTTTAAAAAAATATAACAGATGCAGGTGCTAAATTACATTTGTTAGCATTTGTTTTTGTTTCAAGAAAAAATGAACTGCTATTTTTCTTTCTCTCTTTTTATAAATTTTATTCCCCCCTCCTCGTGTGTGTGTGTGTGTGTGTGTGTGTGTGTGTGTGTGTGTGTGTGTGTGTGTGTGTGTTACAGAGGCCGCAAGAAGGCAGCACTGGATCCTATACAGCTGGAGTTATAAGCTGAGCTGTCTGATTTAGGTGCTGGGAACTGAACTCAGGTCCTCCACAAGAACAGCAAATGTTCTTAACCACTGAGCCATCTCTCTAGCCCTGACCTGTTATTTCTTATTAAACATGATGTTTTGTTTTGTTTTCTTTTGAGGCATTCTTGCTATATAGCCCAGTCTGTCCTTGAACTTATGATTTCGTTGCCTCTGCCTCCTGAGAACTAAAATTACTGGCATGTGTTCATATACCTGGCCTTAAAGAACTAAACAAAGCCATCAAGATCTGGTAGGCAACTTTTCAAACTGACTCAATAATTGACGTCCCTGTGTAATCCAGTCTTGTGTGTAGGTCAGTCAGACTTAGTGACTCGTTTCTACTGAATTGAACGTGGCCATGTGAGGGGATGACACTTTCATGACTCTACACAAGGCTGTTACCGAGTCTGTTTACTGGCACACTTTCTCTTTTGCTGGCATTCTCCCTGCTCTCATTTTTGGCTCTGACACAGCAAGTGACCGTGTTCTGAGATTTCATATGGATAAGTCACATGGCAAAGAACAAAGGGAGGCTCCATTTTGACAGACAAGGAGAAACTGAGTTCTACCAACAAGAAAACAACTACAAGAATGAATGAGCTAGAAAGTGGTTCTTCCCAGACAATGCATACAATTTGGTTGTATGCCTAGACTTTAACAGCTCAGCCATCTCTCCAACCCTCCCAGACATTCTTAAGAAGACTTTAAGCCCAGTGAAAAGTCCTAGGCTATGCCTGATTTTCCTAGCACATGGGAATTTCAAAAATAATTATAAATTACATGTCATCATTTTTGCTGTTTAGTACATATTTAAGAATAGCCTCTGATGTGTCATGAGCTTGGGGAGTGTCTTAGGGTTTTACTGCTGTGAACAGACACCATGACCAAAAGTAACTGTCATAAAGACAACATTTAATTGGGGCTGGCTTACAGGTTCAGAGGTTCAGTCCAGTATCATCAAGCTGAGAACATGGCAACCTCCAGGCATGGTGCAGAAGGAGCTAAGAGGTCTACATCTTCATCTGAAGGCTGCTAGGAGAAGACTGACTCCCAGGCAGCTAGGATGAGGGTCTTAAAGCCCACACCCACAGTGTCACTCCTACTCCAACAGGACCACACCTCCTAACAGAGCCACTGTCTGGGCCAAGCATTTCCCAACCATCACAAAGAGGTACTGAGAATGGAGTGTAGATGAACATACGTTGTCCCCATCCTCCAGGCCCAGAGGACCCTGCTGTGTGCTCTCCTCCAGCTGCCAGTTTTTCTGTGCCTCCCCAGAAGAGCAACCACTGGCTGCCACATGACCAGAAAGCCCTCCCACTTGAGAGATATGCTTTCTTGTGGAAGGCTTTGGGTAAACTATAGACCTGTATGACCTATTGATAAATGCCACTCACAGGGAGAGTCTTCTCAGGTACAAGAAGATCTCTAGCAGGTGGAGACAATGATGCTTTAATACTCAAATCCTCTTACACACAAAGGAAGAATGAGTCTACAGTAATTTTCATATTAAAAATCTCATCCCATTTGCCTAATCACAATGGTAATTATAATTGGAAACCTGTAACAATTGTTGCAACAACAATGCAAGTGCAAGTCTTTTGTAAATTACTAGTCCTCATCTTCTTCCACTAGATTATTCCTATTACATTTTTAACCCCACAGATGTGCTTCATCACAATACCACATCTTCTAGTTTTATTTTACTGATAATAAAATTTCTGAGTTCACATGATTAGTGAGTTTTTTAGGGGCAATTTTGTATCACTAAAGATCAATTACATTTCTGGAAGCAGCTTTTCATCCATATTTAAATATTTTTGAACTATATGTACCTCCATATATATATGGGGGCGAACTTGATACTGAACAAACATGATCAGATTTGTTCAAAAGCCAACTTAAATGTTATCTGAAGCTCAAAAGAAAGAAGGGGCAACTCTGGCTTAGATAATGCCAAAATAAAGTGTCAGTACCAGAGGAGTAATTAGCAGAGATCAGGGCAAAACTGCAATCAGAGACCACAAGTTAGCAGCTCTTGTGAAACACTGTGGCTATGTAGGGCAGCAGATTCTGGACTTTTCATCCCAGTGTTAAAACTGGATTTAATGAAATGCATCAGAGACATAGGTCCAACCCCCAGAAACGCAGCATTATAACACCTGACAGAGTGACTGTTATCCATCACTGGCAGAAAGATACTTGGAGCTTACCACAGCATGTAGATAGTACCTTTTGAGAACATCTCATTCTTGCTGTGCTTCCTGGTTAGCTATGCTATATTTTTCCATAAAGTGGCCAGCGATAATGTTCCTCCAGGCTAATTCAAGATATGGCATTCCATTCTCTTTGCAGCTATGCCTCACCATCCTAGTCTACACAGCATCCTACATTGTCACTTGAGAGCTTAATTAGCATTCTCAGGGTTTTGTTCAAAGAGCTAAACAAGATGGAAGTCACAGATAGAAGGTCACCTTGTAGGAGCTCGGGAAGGAGCTAGGACCTGCAAAGGAAGGGATAGATGGTGTGGGAACCATGGTGAGAAGCAACCCTACTGTTGGCTCCAGTGCAAGAGAGAAGGTTGGAGTAGAAAGTAGAGAGTGCAGGCAAGGCCAACATCCTTGAGAAGCAATGCTGAAGGTGGTGTAAAGCCAAGGGCTAAAAACACTGGCTCTTAACCAAAAGACAAAAAATTCAAGGAATATACAAAATTGTTCAGTTAAGTAAAATCAAAGATTTGGAGGAAGGTAGCTGGGGGAGAACATAGATATTTGTGGGGGTAGATGGGGAGATGAAAAATATATCTTATTTGGGCTACTATAAGTTTGAAGTGCCATCAACCCAGCACATAGGCTGTGTAAACAGACTGGCCTATATAGGGCATGTGGACCCCGACACTAGAGGAACTGGCATAGGATGGACAAGGTTGAGCAACCAAACCACGGACATCTCAAAACTTGAGATTAGAATCTTATCCCAAGACCAGCAAGAGTAGGGTTAACTCCCTCCCTGTTTCTGTGCCTGCTTTTAACCTGGTGGTTACAAGTAGTCAGTCAGGAAGCACCATACCTGGAGCTCCTCTCCATGCAAATGAGGCATCTCAGTGCCTTAGCTTTCAGCCTATTACCTTTTGCCACCCTGGACAGTCTCATCCCCAAAACTATATAACTATAACTATAACTATAACTATAACTATAACTATAACTATAACTATAACTATAACTATAACTATAACTATATATATTCACTATATAACTATATATGTGTGTGTGTGTATATTTTTTCATGCTGAATAAAGTTTGTGTTCAATTCAAACTCACCCCCAATAAAGAAGTTACCACAAGCTAAGATTGTCTCAGAAAGCCAACTAGATCTAGATCCTGTTTGCCCCAGATTCCACTTCACCTCCTTGGCCTGGTGTACATCAACATCTGATGCCCAGGAGGACTGTGGACCCCATCTCTTCCAGAAGTTGTTCAGTCTTCTTCCAGCCAGTGTATTGGCAGCATCGGGGTACCCTGAGAGGAGAGTCAGAATCCATAACCACAGATCTGTAGCCAGAGGAGTTTCTGAACTCAAGGACTAAATTCAGGGTCAGTAGTTTACAAAGGAGTGATTTAAGGCTTGGATCTGGACAGAACTACCCAGAAATAGTACATAGCCAAGTCTTACAGTCACTCTAGGATGCACAGTCTGATATAGGATGAACTTAAGATTAGGGGCTGAAGTCCAAGTATAGACTTGACAATTTTGCTACATACTATCAAACTAATGTTCAGTAAATTTGCAAGTTTTCCCCCAAGCAGTGTAGTATGAAACTGACCCTTCCATGATGAAGGTTACAGCTCAGGATAGAACACTAACCCAGCATGACCAAGGGCCCGGGTTCAATCCTCCGGCACTGGAGGAAGGCAGCTTTCTCATATACAACGTGTTTTAGACTTTTATGTTTTTGCCAGTATAGTAAGATTAAAATGGCACTTCAGTGCAGTTTTATTTTGTACAGTTTTATAAATTAGCTTTAGTATCTTTTCAAATATTTAGGCTACTTATCTCTATGAACTGTGTTTGCTCATAACCTTTAAAAGAGAAGTCTCTCAACACAGGAGATAAATAATGAAAGATCCTATGTCAGAGAGATATGCTGTCACAGTAAAGACTCACATCGAATAGTTTAGAATTCAGAGAAAAAGAACAGGTTGGCAGTATCAGAAAGTGGTAGGTTCTCTTTTCCTTTTGCAACAAACAGAAGCAATGACCAATAATGTCGGTTCCAGAATTGGTGTTACAAAGAGATGAAGTGTCTCTCTTCATATCATATCTGTTCTTACTCTGAGATATGAGACAGGGCTGGGTCATGAAACAAGAAGACACCAACTATCTCCCACAGAGTCAGCAAAGTGAATTCAATAGGGGAGTGAATAGTAAGAGTCAGGAGCTTGGTGTGCCTTTGGGCTTTGCGGTCATCACATTGAAGAAAGCCTCAATGCTGTAGTTTTTGTCCCTGGTGTGGGAACAGACAGTATCTGAGTACTAGAGTACTTGGATAAGACAATCAGGGATGGATTACCCAGGGCTGTAAGGAGCTGGTGAGTTTTAAATGGTAAAGGAGTCATGATCTTGACTTCTCAGTTTGAGATGAGGAGGAAAGTGAAGGCTACAGGAGAAACAGGAAGAGAGAACTAGGGTTCAATGGAAGCCAATGGCTGAACAAATATTCAATAAAGGAGAATTCAGAAGGGAACCCAGAGACACTACCTCCTCTTGCCATGCTACGGAGAACAAGGTCTACAGAGCACAGTGGGAATTATAGCTTGGAGGAGAGAAGTGGGAAATGGGGTTAAGGGAAAAAGAAGACAGAAAACAATGTGTAAGAATACAGGAACATAAGGCTAGACAAGGGAAGTTAGAACAGAAAATGATCCAGAGCCTGCAAAGCATATGTAAGAAATAATAAAAATCACAATACAGGATAGGGAAGAGATAAAGCTGCTTCGTTGTATGACTGTATAGTGATTCACAGAAAAGAGAATTCTTAACAGATAATATTGCAAGTAGTTTGTTCTGGACATAGGAGTTTCAATTCTATTGTGCACTATGGATGGAAGTTGGTTCAGTGTTTTTACAAGTGGGAGCTATTGTACTGAAATTAAAACCCAGAAGTTTTCTTTATGATGATAAGCCTCCTTATCACTACAGGAGAAACTCTTAAGTTCTAATTAAACTTCTAAATTAACCTAAATGAAGCCCAGCTTCATTTAATAGAATCCTAGAATTTTAAATTACATAGCATTTAGATATCACCAAGTTTGACTTAGCCTATCCAAAGCAAAGAAAGAAAGAAAGAAAGAAAGAAAGAAAGAAAGAAAGAAAGAAAGAAAGAAAGCGAGAGAGAAAGACAAAGGATTGATTAATCCTTCTTGACTCCAAACATTCTGGCTTCCACAGACTCTCCTCAGCATATATATCTTCCCCTCGTCCTGATTAAAGGGAGACTGCCTAGGCATGTAAAAACTATGTGGCGGCTGGGTAGATACTGTTATCCCCCCTCCAGTCTCCTTCCCAAGCTCAAGAGAGTTTCATATCTAGCCAGGTTTCCTCTAAGAAAGATAGAAACAGATTCTATATCTTCTGGCAGGCACCACAGTTAGAAAATGATGAGTTGTAGGTTAAAGAGTGAGAAGAAGAAGGAAGCCTAGAGACAGGGGCTTGACATCTGGGTGACTGCTGGTTCTGCAGGGTGCACCAGGGTAGAAAGGCCCTGGAAGCACAAAGAGATTTTGGGTGTGATTGATTTATCCTCTAGAAGTTAGGGTACAGGAAACAAACCAATTCTTACAGTAAACAAAACCCAGCTTCGAAACCCAGTCTTGGCTGGAACTTTGTGAGTAGAACCACTAGTGCCCTTAAATTAGCTGCTTATCCGAAGGAGAAAAAAAATCTTCTCTGGATAGAAATAACATTTAAACAAAAAAGACTTCTATTATCCATGTGAAATGTTATATTCTTGATATCTGATACTAAATGAAAAGTAACTATAAGAAAAAAAAAGACAGGATCAATAACATTGATAATACAAATATTATTGCCAGACATGGAGATATCAGACATTTAGTTCAATTTCTAACAATATGCTCAAGAAAGCTTGAGAGTTTTGGTAGAGTAACTGGCTTTTTTTTTTTTTTTTGTAATGTTAATATAAATTGTGCATGGTGGTGCACTCTTTTTTTTTTTTAATTTTTTTTTTTTTTTTTTTTTTTTTTTGGTATTTTTTTTTTTTTTTTTTTTTTTTTTTTTAAGATTTATTTATTTATTTTATGTATGTGAGGATTTTTTTCTTTTTTTTCTTTTTTTGAGACAGAGGCTGAATCAGTAGCCTAAGCTGGCCTAGAACTTACTGTGTATTTTAATGGCCTGGAACTCAAAGTGATTCTCCTGGCTTAGCCTCCAAAGTCATGGAATTACATGTGTGAGCCACCATACCTGGCTAAAATATTTTTAATTAACTAGAGAGTGGTGGTGAATACCTGTCGTCCTAGTATTCAGCAGGACAAAGCAGGTAGATAATGAGTGTGCGTCCAGCCTAGGCTACTGCAAGAACTATCAACAATCAATCAATGATCAGGGAAGGACTCTCCCTGTCCCTGCTAAACTACTGGCTGATGATGAGCTGGGGTGTGTGTAATCATCTTCACTTCACCGAGTAGGGTCACCAGGCTCCCACTGATAGTTCCATGCCACAATCACACAGACATCCTGGTTAAATTCACAACATGAAGGGAGAGAAGGAAAAGTGGAAGGGGGAATAAGGGGGAGGGGCTGATCAATACAAAAGATATAAGAAGGGGAGATAAATAACACTAAGGGGCGCATGGGAAAGTTGTAAGGAATCATATTGTTTTATATTTTCCTAAAATATATGTAAGTATATCTGTATATGAATGTATACAGCTTAAATGATGAAATACCATGTGGCTTTCCCCAAGAGTAATATATAATTTAACAAAAACCCAGTACCAAGGTTGACAAAAATCCTTTCAAGCTGTTGGTCAGGGGGGGGTCGAAGAGACACTAAACTAATTCAGCAGTTTGCACTCATTATTTATTTGCATATATATGCAATAATAACACAGAAGAATAGACCACGAATAATAGAAACAGAAATGAGGGAGGGAAGGAGGGAAGAGCATTTACAGACAGACGGCATGTGGCAAAAAGGTGGAGGCACCTTGAAGTGGAGTCACGGAGAGTGACATAGCAGAAACCATATGAAGAGAAAATGACCAAGAATTTTAAAAGAAAAAGGGAAATGATCAAGCCATTGATCTAAAGGAAACCACATGTCTCAAAGAGGAGATAGATACACAGAATAAAACTAGGTATATATTATGATACATCATCTATTATACTCCATTTAGAATACTATCACGAAAATTCCACAGACTAGGGAGGCTAATAAACAATAGAAGTTTGTTTCTCACAGTTTAGAAGAACAAAAAGTCTTGGAACAGCTCCAGAGAACGTTGTGTCTGGTGATGGCCCGCTTCCTGGCTTAGAGAAGACAGCTTCCCACTGTGTCTCACTTGAGACAAGAGACAGGGGCTTCTGGGCTCTTCTCGGCAGTAATCCCAGCGTAAGCACCTTTCTTCACAACTACATCACCACGTAACCAAATAAACTGTTCTGCTTTTAAGTCCCAGCACACTGGGGAATTCATGGTCCAATACATGAATCTGAGGGGACACGCATTCATTCTATGGTATCATGGAAGTGGAAACCCACCACAGTTGAAAGCAGGCACCACCATCACTCCAGGCCCCAGGGGGAAGATGACCTTCAAAGAAGCCCTCATTATATTGGGAGCTGGATAGTATCATTTCTATCAAAGAAATCATTTTTTTTATTAAATTTCTTCCCATGAAGAAAACTCCAAACCAGATGGCTTCACTGATTAATTCCCCCAAACAGTTAAAGAAGGAATAACACCAGGAAAACATAAAACTCCTCCAGAAATGGAAAAGAAGCTCCCTTCCCAAGTTATCTTATGAAGGTAACATATGCTTGATATCTAAGTGACAAAGCTATTATAAGAAAGGGAGATTACAGGCCAATTTCTTTATGAATATGGAAGAAGATGTCCCAAGTACAATATTAGCAAATGGAGTCCAGCAATATTGCCTTGCCTGCATTCTGCTGGAAAGCTTGCATTTCCTGGCTATACTATATGATTACGAAGTTTGGATTTTTTCCCCCGAGGAAAAAAATGATATACTGGATGAAACATCGACACAATCTACCTCATTAAAGAAATGAAAACAAGAAAGATCATTTGATTGTCTTAAAATGACTATAAGACATACGATTAAGAAACAAGTTAAAAACACCAAGTATATTCAGGAAAGGGGGAACCTTTCTTTCATAACTGATATGGTTGGCAGAAAGTACATAGTGGAGAAAAGGCAGCCTGTCCAACAGATGGTTCCAGACAACCTGGGTATCTACATGGGAGGGATGAAACTGGATCCCTCTCACCTTGCACAAAAATCAACTCCAAATGAATCAGAGACAAGAATGTGAGACGTGAAATTCTGAAACTGTTGAAGAAAAAGTAGGGGATAGGCATGGAGCTTAGGCACAGGCTAACACTTCCTGAATATCACTCCAGCTGTCTCAGAATGAATGCCAAGGATCTACAAATGGGGCTGCATGAAACCAAAACGCTTCCACACAGCAAAAAGGAGACTGCTACATGAGTGAAGAAACAGCCTACAGAATGGGCAAAATCTTTGTTAGCTACACATATGATAATATTAATACCTAACACACACAAGCTCAAAAATGTGAGAAATCAAACAGCCCAATCAACAAATGAGCCCATGAAATAGACAGCTTTCAAAAGATGAAATGAAAATGGCCAAGAAACATATTGAAAAAAAAAAAAAAAGTTCAACCTCTGTGCTGGCTACTTAATTGTCAACTTGACACAAGCTAGAGTCACTTTGGAAGAGGGAATCTCAATTAAAAACTGACCCCACCAGGCCTATGGACAAGGCTGAGGTGCATTTTCTTGATGACTGATTATCAGGGAGGTCACAGCCCATTGTAGATAGCCATCCCCCAGCTAGTTGTCCCAGCTGCTACAACAAAAGGGGTCTAGCAAGCCAGGAGGAGCAAGACAGTAAGCATCACCCCTCGACAGCATGTACATCAGCTCCTGCCCAGGTTCCTTGTTTGAATTCCTACTATGACTTCCTTTGGTGATTGGCTGTGATGGGGAACTGTAAGCTGAAATAAATTCTTTTCTCTCCAAGTTGCTTTTGATCATGGTTTTATTATATGAATAAAACCCTAACAACAACCTCACTAGCCATCAGAGAAATGCAGATCAAACTATATTGAGATTCTATCTTACCTCTGTGAGAATGTCAGCAATCAGGAAAACAGTAACAACAATCGCTGGCAAGGATCTGGACAGAACAGAACCTTATACAACACTGTTGCAAAGAAAAACTAGTCCAGCCACAGGGGAGTCAGGATGGAGGTTTCTCAAAAGGGCAAAAAGATCTACATTTGGTCTGTCTGTACCTCTGCAGGAGATTTACCAAGAGACTCCAAGTCACCGTAGCACATAGATACTTGAAAATCAATGCTTATTGCAGCACTGTTTATTATAGTAAGGATATATATATATATATATATATATATATATATATATATATATATATATATATATATATATATATACATATAATATTATGTAAGCACAAGAGGTGGCAAAAACAGGGGGATGGATAAAGAAAATGAACGCAATGGCAACTTTTGACTGAAACAAAGTTATGTTATCTGTAGGGAAACAACTGCAATTGGAGATGGTCATGTTAAGTGAACTAACCCAGTTTCAGAAAGACAAGTATCATTTTTTTTTCATTTGTGGTTCTTAGATTTTATATAGATACATAACATCATGTATGTATAGAAAACATGAAAGTAGAGGTGAGACTGCCTAAGGGAAAAAAGGGACTAATGGAGAGTGGGAGGAGGAGGGCAGTGAAGAGGAGGTGGGCAGGGAGGGGGAAGGGGAGGGCAGGATGGTATGGGAGGGTATGCACATTGAATGGCATCTCCTTGTATAAAAATCTGTATAAAAAGAATGTCCATAAAAATGTAATGTGAACTCTACACTTAAAAATTTCCCTCTGAAATGGAAAAAGAGGCAAGAATGCCCAAGTTATCACCTAGATTCAGAAATGTGTTAGTGGCTCTAGATAAAAAAAGAAGCTACAAAAGTTCAATGAAATATATGCCAAAGATACAGAATTATGTAAAGTAATGTTTACATATTATGTAAAGTAATGTTAAGAAAAATAATTTCAGAGACAGTGTGGAGCAGAGACTGAAGGAATGACCAGCCAGAAACTCTCCCACCTGGGGATTCATCCCATATATAATCACCAAACCCAGATACTATTGTGGATGCCAATAAGTGCTTGCTGGCAGGAGCCTGATATAGCTGTTCCATGAGAGGCTCCACCAGTGCCTGACAAATACAGGAGATGCTCACAGCCATCCATTGGACTGAGCACAGGGTCCCCAATGAAGGAGCTAAGGAGTTGAAGGGGTTTACAGCTCCATAGAAGGAAGAACAATATGAACTAACCAGTACCCCTAGAGCTCCCAGGGACTAAACTACCAACCAAAGAGTACACATGGTGGGACTCATGGCTCCAGCTATATATGCAGCAGAGGATGGCCTAGTTGGTCATCAATGGGAGAAGAGGCCCTTGGTTCTGTGAAGGCTCTATGCCCCGGTGTAGGGGAATACCAGGGCCAGGAAACAGGAGTAGGTGTGTTGGTGAGCAGGAGAAGGGGGGGAGGGATAAGGGGAGAGGGTTTTCAGAGGGAGACCATAAAGAAAATATCTAATAAAAACTTTCACAGACACTTAGGCAATCTGCACAGGATTTGCATGGTCTGCACCATGTCCTCTGCATATGTCCCATGCTTTCCAGATTCGTGCAGGTCTATGATCCTTGTGCCCTCTCTTGGCCCCTTTTTAAATTAATTTATTTATTTTTATCATTCTCAACTTGGCTGTGTTACTGTTTGTTTTATCTCATATTTTATTATTAAAACAAAAATATTAAAATAGAAAAACTTGAGCATTAAGACAATAAAAAAAGAAGGCTGGTTGGAATCTAAAAAAAAGAAAAATAATTTCAAACATTACTGGATGAATATAACATATTGATAATTGGAAGAATCAATAATGTAAAATTGTGAATTTTGCTTAAATCTCCAGATTTAATTTAATGCCAGAACACCAGCATGACTGTGTAAATTACTAGGCTTCTTATGAAATTTAAATGAAAATTAAAAGAATCAGGAATAGGTTAAAAATGAAATATTTCTCCTTACTATCCATTCTCTGGATTAAAGATGGTATGGTAGTGGCAGACAACTGTGTGGAACAGAACCAAGTATACATGTCACAAAAGTGAAAGGGCAGAGTAGGAAGGCCAAGTTTATTTCTAATAAACATTGTTGTGCTGACTGGATATCTACAGAGAAAAACACTATGTGGACAATAATTCATACCAAACCCAAACCAGTTCCAGGTGGTCCATGGAAGTAAATCTGGTGATGAAACAATAAAGCTTCCAACAACTGGCAATAACTCTATGGCATATTATACTGATTCCAGTTTCTTGGTCATACTAGCCATTTGAATTCTATGCTTAAAAAGAGTGACACCTTACAAATGTGGTTAGTAACCCCAACTCTGACACTGCTGAAAGGAGTGTATAGGATAGTTTAAGAATACTGGTATCACCCAGTGAAAGTGATCATGTATACATATACTCTATGCATGCATGCATCTATCAGGTATATGAGCATTGAATGATTATGGCTAAAACCCAGAGGAAGGAGGCCCACACATTTAAGATAAAGAAGATAGATAGTAGGCCTTTTAAAACTGGACAGTAGAGAGGTAAGATGTAGCTGCTCGAGTTTCCCAGTATCATGGTGGATCCGCAATGATCTGCCACCAAAGGAATCAGATTTTAATAAAGCTGACAAGATTAGGTTTTAGTTGTTGAGCCCAGAGATTGAGTTACCATTGTTTCTGAACTAAGTTTATGTTGCGATTTCCTTCACACAGAGACTTGTCTGGGTTCAAGATACAGAAAGGTATGGTGGCAAAGCGTGGGTTTGCCAGATGTGCACTACAAAGGCCATGGGGGATTTGAAGCATGGGGTTAGCATGGTAACAACCCACCAGTGGGAACCTAGTAAGCTGAGTGGAGACATTTCAGGAGCTCCAAGCCAGAGAATCTCCACAAAATAAAACAGGTCAGCCATTGCCCACCAGTGCTTGGTCGGCCAGGCTGCTAGGGCAGAGGAATAATTGCTGGAGCAAGGTGGGTCACTTTTCCCGCAACAGGTGGCAAACCAACGTGTTGGGAAAGAATCCACTAGAAAATTAAGATTATTAGCCTGAGAGTTAGAGTTTTATTTCTTTTCTTTTTTTAAGTGAGTAGCTGGGACGAGTCACAAGAGACAAGTCAAGTAGACTCAAATGCAGGAATTGAAACAAAGAAACTGCTGGTAGGCTCTGTGGGGAATGCAGGCTATTCTGAGTCAGAGAACTGTAGAATGGGAGTTGCCTACTTCTTGGGCAGAGATTGATTGAACTGTGAATTTATAAAATTGAGGTTATTTGCTTTTAGGATAGATTTATATACAGATTTTGTCCAAATCATGTGGGTAATTTCATCTGTGGTTTGGAACTAGGATAGGGAAAATTAGTCACTGACATCAAGTGAGAGGGCAGTGAACAGGTATTAATAAAATAAATGTCTATGGCTCCAGGCAGAGAGCCTGACAGATAGATGGTATAACAAGTTGGCTGCTCTAGGCAGAAAGCTGAACCATAAGATGGTATAAGATTGCTTTACTTGCCTTGCAGGATACTCATATTCTGTATAACATGGGCTCCATGGGTATACTGGGTTTTATATTCTCTTGGCAACATAGGAAATGGCTAAGTATAGGCACATACAGTATTTTAGTTTATTTCATTTGTTTTGGATTGTTTTAATTTGAACTAGGATAGGGACTATTAGTCATTGACTCCAGAGTAGAGCATGTAGTGATAATCACTGCTGCCTTGAACAGGTATTAATTATCTATGTCTGTGGCTCCAGGTAGAGAGTTCAACAGACAGGTATTATACAGGTATTAATAAAATATGTCTATCGCTCTGGGCAGAGAGCAAACAGAAAAATGGTATAGATTGTTTAACCAGCCACTGTAAGCTCATATTCTGCTAACGTGGGCTTTACAGGAATCTTTAGTGTCTTTTCCTGTTTGGTAAGATAGGAAAGGCCTAATATAGGCACATACAGTACCTTAATTTACTTCATTTGTTTCATATTGTTTTAATTTTTAAAACGGGTGTGATGTTGAGTTTTGTGGTTATATTATTCCTCTGGGAGAGAGGTCAAAATAAAAGTTTTTCTGGTTACTGGCTCAAGGATATGCTGATTTGGGAAAAAGGTTTTTTTCTTTATGTTTTTGGAAAAGGTGATTAAGGTATTTACACCTTCCAGAGATATAGGGATCAGATTTGATAGAGGAAGACCTCCTGAAAAACTAGATTCCAGAGAATCAAACAAAAGGTTATCTTGATGATACTAAAAATTTGTTTTGAGATTTGTATATTACATAATATACAGCCTTGGAGATTCTCCACTTGAACTCCCATGTCTTGGACTTTCATCCGGATTCAGTCAAGACACAAACATCAGAGACTAAATCAATTGTTTGTGTGGCCTTCTTAAGGCCAACCAACTCTATTTTCCTTCCTCTCCTCTCCCCGCTCCCAAATATCTCAACAGCCATATTCAGCTTGAAGAAGTTATGAAGAGCCATTGCCCCAGTTCCCTGGGCTTTGGGACTGGAGGGGGGTTATTATAGGTTGCCTTTCCAGGGAATGTAGAAATGGTCATAACTGGAACAGGGAGGAATAGTTAGAATTGTTGCATAGCCATAATCTCATTTTGTAGAAATCTTTTTAATTGTTACTTAATTGAAGTCATAGTTTCTTATTTTGGTATAGAATTTATTTTGATGCAAAAATAAAGGTTTTCATTGGCATAGATTTCTTCTATTGATACAAAAATTTTAAAAGTACAGGGCTTAGACCCAGTCCTTCTGTAACTGTTATTATAAACTGATCTAAGTCTGTGAGTTAAGGGCCAAATAGCAAATTCATGGCTCTGAGTTTATTGTTAGGGTTTTTTATTTTTCAGAGATTTTAATTAGAAATAGCTGAGAGTAGTTAACATAGAACAGCCCAGATTACTTTATATAGATAGTTGGTTTTCAAAAACACCAGAAATCCAGATAATGTGACATTTAATGTTATTTATTCACTTGTTGTTGAGACAAGTCTGCTCCTGACAGCATTCCCTTTCTTGGATTCAAAAAAGAAATTGGGAATCATTGGAGTTGCTCCAGTTGTGGTGAGATAGCCACTAGGCAAGAATTGCCTCATTTCATCTACAGACAAAATACTGTCCAGAAAAAGGATACACTATGTGGAATAGTCAACTGATAATCTCTGCCACGATAGGGTAATCAGCCCTTCAAAATTCTGCATTACAAAGGTCTGTCAGATGATCCTGGGCCAGAAGGCTGAAGACCAATGCTCCAATGTTTTGAAGTATAGGGACTGTCCAGGTGATCAGCTCTCTCTATACATTGGCTAAGTTTTGGAAGCTACATTTTGTGCTTCTCATATTTTCAGGTAATATTAGTTGTTCTTGGATTTCTGATGGGGTTGAAGACTGGTAGTCTCATAGGAACAAAGCTGTTTAGCATTGAGAAAGATGATATAGGTTTGAGAGGATGGTTTTCAGTTGGCTTACAATCTATAGCCAGGACATGAATCAGATGTAGAATAAGTCTTTTAATTTAGGATAGATGACAATGTTATATCTTAATGACAAAATTGATGGACTGAGTGTTAGGTCTATCTTCTACTTTATATATTACAAAATGGTAATAGTTGTGCTCTATTTATATTTGAGAGAAAGGTTTTATTTTTTTATTAGACCAGTAAGAGGGAAGTGTTGTGGATGAGCCTGGTGCTGTTCTTGTAAGCCAGTCTCCTAATGAATAAAAGAGCCAATCACTAGGTGAGTAGGTGGGACTTCTGGGTTGAATGGAGGAAGAAGGAAAGAGTGGGGCCTTTTGGAATGGAACAGCAGAGAGGTGAGATGTAGCTGCTTGAGTTTCCCAGTATCATGGTGGATCCACAAGGATTCATCACTGAAGGAATCAGATTTAATAAGGCTTACAAGATTAGGTTTTAATTGTTGTGCCTACAGATTGAGTTACCATTGTTTCTGGAAAAAAAACGAGAGAAAGAGAGGAAGGAAGGAAGGAAGGAAGGAAGGAAGGAAGGAAGGAAGGAAGGAAGGAAGGAAGGAAGGAAGGAAGACGGTAGTGGGTATTTAAAAATGTTCTCATTTTTGATTGTGTGGTAGTTACACAGGAAAAATTGCTACATGCTAATTAATGAGCTATATAGTTTAGGTTGGTGTTCTTTTCAGAATGTGCCTTGAACTTCAGTGAAAGTATAGATGGTTACAGGAAGAAGTTAGGGATGTATGTATTAATAGAAAGTGTGGCTAATAATGCACTTTACTCATGGCATGGTGAGATTTATCATGGTAAGGGTACCCAAGACTCACTACCTGAGTTCAGTCCCTAGAACTCACATCATGGAAGAGAGAACTGACTGTCAGAAGTTGTCCTCCAATACCTCGTGCACACCACTGCTATGCAGTATTTCTGTCTTTCTTCCTCTGACTCAGAACATCTGGCTTAAGTCCTACTCCTTTCCTAGGTGACTTTTTGTGCAGGCAGATGATTCATCCAACATTCAGCCTCTCTCTAACTCCCACTATAGCTTGGCACCCCAGCAGCTGTAGTCTGTAGTTTCCTATCTTTTGAAACCTCTTCTGAATTATTCTCAACATTTCAGTTCTTTGACCTCTTGGTCACATGTTCTGTGTGCTCACTTCCTCTTACCTATTGAATTTGGGTTGCAGATTTTGCCTCTTCAGCCACTTTCCTTCCAATACTCTTGTGTCCCTTGCCTATTGCCTCTGCATCTTAATTCTGATGAAGTCCCAGTTCTGGATGACTGCCTACTCTACCCTTGACTCCAGGGTGCCAAACACTTCTTTAGAGAATCACATAACTGCTCTAGCTCCCAGAGGTCCTCCATACTTCCTGCACATCCTGATAATTTCTCTAGTCCCTTTTCCATCTCTCCCAGGAAGGAACTCAACCTGCATTTGTTCTAAAACTCTGCATCCTTCCATGTCTATAATAAAGATAAACTTCCTTCCCATCTTACAGTAAATAAAGGGACAGACCACAAATATCCTCTTATCCCACTAACTGCATCTGATCATAGCACATATTTGTTTCTTATTACAGAGGAAGAGCCACCCTTCATCCCTTTACTATACCCTCTTTCTGGGCTGTGTTCTTCTGGCTCTACCCCTCCTCTATCCCCACTTTTTAAACACCCCAGTTGTTCCCACTGGAAATGAACAAATCAACAATGATGAAGAACAAAGCTTTCTTTTACTCTTCATGCTCTTCTCTGAGAATCACCTACCTCCCTCTCCAATCATAGAAAGATCTCCTGTGCTGTGTTTGCTTCCTCATCTCCCACACCAATCAACAAGCCATACAACATGCTTATTCACCACAAGAACACAGATGACTTTGGTGCTGCTAGTTGGACAAGCACACTTCAGGCTTCAGACTTTTCTTAACATGGATCCTCTGAAGCTAAGCCCCACTCATGCCTGAGCTCCTCAATACCAGAACTTTCTGGTTCTGCACATTGCTCACAGCACCCCTCCTTAGTGTCGTTCAGAGGTAATCCACTCTTCTAAGGAAGGCAAGCTTTTCAGCCTCCTTTTAGGCTGTCTTCACTCTACATTTTACACATGCCTGAGTGATGTCATCTATTCCTGATGCATCATTACCACTTATTGCTGATGACGTAAAACTCAATATCTTCTATTCCTGAACCATCTCATGAGGGTTACAATACATGAGTCCTAGCCAAGACATCTTTCATGTTCTCTAAGCTTAGGATCTGCA
The DNA here is from genome assembly GCA_902729485.2 of Mus minutoides. Classification (NCBI taxonomy): domain Eukaryota; kingdom Metazoa; phylum Chordata; class Mammalia; order Rodentia; family Muridae; genus Mus; species Mus minutoides. The sequence continues at coordinate 47,439 of CACVCL010028783.1, read as the reverse complement.
TCCCAACTCATACCTATTAATGATGTTACATGTGGGCCAGTTCACCCATACTGTCAGCTTGACCTCCTCAGTGTCATATGGTTATTGCCACCATGATTTAGATCTACATGCCTCTGCCCCCATCTACACCAGTTTCATGCTTTGCTTGGGTTATTTGTCCTTCTTAACTGGTCTGCTGGCCCCAATTCTCCTCTGTCCAATCATTTCCATACTACAGCCAGGCTAACCTGCTGTTGTTTAAACATTTGGTTTTCATTATATTTAGAACTCAAGTGAACAGAGTCCATGTCTGTGCTGTTAACCTAGCAACTACTATAGTGCCTGGTAATCAATAAAGCTATAAAGAAGCATATGTTTGTCTATCTCTATAAAGATTATCCTTATCTAATTTAGAGGTAGTATAGAAATAACCCTAAAGACGTCATGTGGGTACCATTATGTTACTACTTAGCTCAGCATCCCAGAGTTTGGTGCAGATCTAGTTCATATTTGCTGAGACAACAAGGAGCAAATCTCAGAACTGGGATGTTAAGTCACTCTGCACTATGACACAGTGGAAGCATCTGAGGGAGGAAGCAGTGGGACTTCTCCAAGACAGATGAGAAGTCACCTGCCAGTTCACAACTGTCACAGCATCTGACTAGTGCACACACTGATCCCATCATCTGACCAGTGCACCCACTCCTTCTCACCATGTGACCAGTACACACACTCATGCTATCACCTGACCAGTGCACACACTCCTTTCCATCATGTGACCAGTGTACACACTCCTTCCCATCATGTGACTAGTTGTACCCACTCCTTCCCATCATGTGACCAGTGTACACACTCATCCTATCATGTGACCAGTATACCCACTCGTTCCCATCATGTGACCAGTGTACCCACTCTTTCCCATCATGTGACCAGTGTACCCACTCCTTTCCATCATGTGACCAGTGCACTCACTCCTTCTCATGGCTTTTTTGTCTTCCATCACACTAGAGTATCTCTTATTTCTGCTACTGCAATATCAGCTCTCTAAGAGCAGTAATTTTGTTCTATTTTGTTATTAAACCTATAACTAGTGTTCAATGAATATTACTAAATTATATTGATTAAACAGGGATTGTTAAATGTTTACTTTGTGCAATTAAGATAACTCATTATTAAGATAATTTTGTCTCCACTTTAGATATTAAAGAAGAGTCCGTGAAAATTGTATCATTTCTTTAAGATGTAGCTTAGAGTTATAGATAATAGTACCAAAAGAAACACAAATAACATGGAAGAAAATTTGAAATGTATCAATATCACAAAAATAAACTCTCTGGTTTAAAGACAAAAACAGACTGAAATTTGGACAATACAAACATAAAGGTAGGTGTGTGTATGTGTGTGTGTGTGTGTGTGTGTGTGTGTGAGAGAGAGAGAGAGAGAGAGAGAGAGAGAGAGAGAGAAAATGTGTGTGCATGTATGTGCATGTGTGTGTGTGTGTGTGTGTGATAAGCAAGTGAGATGATGTAAGCCTGCTACAGTCTACCTCTCCCATTGATTGAAAAAAGAAAAAGAAACAGTCCCACATGATCATCTCATTAGATGCAGAAAAGGCCTTTAGTAATATCCAAATCCCCTTCATAATAAAAGTCCCAGAGAGATTAGGGATGTAAGGTATGTACCTAAACATAATAAAGGAAATGTACAGCAAGCCTGCAGTCAATATCAACTAAATAAAGACATTCCACTAAAATCAGGAACAAGACAAGGTTGTCCACTTTCTTCAGATCTATTCTGTATAGTACTTGAAGTTTTAGCTAGAGCAATAAGACAACTGAAGGAGATCAAACTGGAAAAGAAGTCCAAAGTATTGTTTTTAGAAGATGATATGATAGTATATATAAGTGACCTTAAAAATCCCACCAGGGAGTTTCTACTGCCAATAAAAACTTTCAATGAAGTAGCTGCATACAAGATTAACTAAAACAAAACAAAACAAAAAACAAAACAAATCAGTAATAGTAGCCCTCCTATACACAAATGAAAAATGGACTGAAAACTAATTCAGAGAATAATACTTTTCACAATAGTCTCAAATATAAAATATCTTGGAGTGACTCTAACCAAGCAAATGAAAGATCTCCATGATTAAAAACTTCAAGTCTTTAAAGTAATTAAAGCAGATTCCTGAAGATGGAAAGATCTTCCATGCTCTCAGATTGATAGGATTAACATAGCAAAAATTACCATCCTATCAAAATCAATACCAATTGAATACAATCTCCATCAAAATTTGAACACAATTCTTTACAGATCTTGAAAAGACAACTCTCAACTTCATATAGATAATAAAAAAAAAACCATCAGGATAGCTAAAACAATTGTAATCAATAAAAGAACTGCTGGTGGCATCACCAATCCTGATTTCACATTGTACTGTAAGACCAAACCAGAAATATCCCTATTCCAAACACGGGCTGTTCGCCCACGCAGGGGACAGGGGAGTCGACCACGAGGCTCGAAAATTAGAAGTTTTTATAGCAATGGGGTAGGGGGTTGGGGAAATTGGCGTGGTTTCACATGATTGGCTAGTTTAAACATCAGCAAGAGGCCCAGGTAGCAGCTTGAGGTAAAAGCTAACACTAAGAGACAAGGGGGGGGGGAGGAGGAGGTAATCTACCTAACAGTTAAGTCTGCTACCTTAGGCAACCTCCTGGGGCATTGAAACATTCCACAGAGGTCGCTGCTGTGACATTCAGAGGGCGTTGGGCTATTCTGTGATTGTTCCAGGAAAGGCTTGCCCCGTAGCTAGGGCCAACGGTTTAGTTCCTTATATTAGTTTAAAGGTTCACTTTCCCTCCTGACACAAGGGACTCCATTTTGTCTTTGGTTACGTACTACTCTTTCAGTACTACACAAAGCTATAGCCATAAAAACCAAATGGAAGGTTGATCAATGGAATTGAATTGAAGATGCAGACATAAATTCAAACATATATGACTGCTTAATTTTTTAAGAGAGGAAAGACAATTTGGCTTTCAATCCTAGTTACAGTTCATCATTTTGGGGAAGTCAGGTAGATACTTGAAGCAGGTAACATCCCATCCAGTCAAGCAGAGAGAAGTAAATACATGGAAGCTGCTTGCTGCTCACTTCAACTACTTATGACTACTTAATTTTTAAAAAGAAGCAGAAATACAGACTGAAAAAAAGAAAGCACCTTTGGCAAATGGTGCTAGTCAAACTCAATGTCAGCACGAAGAAGAAAGTAAACAGATCCATATTTATCACCCTGCATAAAACTTAAGTCCAAGTGAATCAAAGACCTCAACATAAAGCCAGATACACCAAAACTGATAGAAGAGAAAGTAGGGAACAGCCTTGAAAGCATCAGCACAGGAGACAACTTTGTAAAGAGAACACCCATAGTGCAGGCACGAAGATCAACAATTAAAGCAGGACCTCATGAAACTGAAAAACTTCTGTAAGACAAAGGATACCACCAATTGGATAAATCAACAGCCTAAAGAATGGAAAAAAGTTTTTTTTTTTTTTCAACTCCACATCCTATAGAGGACTAATATCCAAAATATATAAAGAACTCAAGAAACTAGATATAAGAAAACCCCAAATACTTCAACTAAAAAGGGAGGTAGGTATAAATCTAAACAGAGAATTCTCAATAGAGGAATCTCAAATGGCTGAGAAAGCTTTTTTAAAGTTTTTTATGTTCAAAATCCTTAACCTTCGTTGAAATGCAAATCAAGATGGCATTGATATTCCATCTTATACCTATCAGAATGGCAACCTAAGTGACAGCTCACGCTGGTGGAAATGTGAAACAGGAGAACATGCCTCCATTGCTGGTAGGACTGAAAACTTGTATAGCCACAATGGAAATTAATATGGCAATTCCTCAGAAAATTGGGAACTGACCTAACCCAAGACCCAGCTATACTACTCTTGAGCATATACCCAAAGGACCCTCCTTACCACAAGGACACTGGCTCAAATACATTCATTAGTCTTTATTCATAATACTCAGAAACTGGAAACAACCTAGATGTCCCTCAACAGAAGAATAGAGGAGCAAAATGTGGTCCCTTTACACAGTGGCATATTACTCAGCTGTTAAAAAAATGGTATTGGGGACCAGAGAGATGGCTCAGCAGTTAAGAGCACTGAACTGCTCTTCCAGAGGTCCTGAGCTCAATTCCTAGCAACCACATGTCTCATAACCATCTATAACAGGATCCAATGTGCTCTTCTGGTGTGCCTAAAGACAGCTACAGTATACTCATATATGTGAAATAAAATAAATAATTCTTGGGCCACCAACAGATTGGGAAAGGATCTTTACCAATCCTAAATCAGATAGGGGGCTGATATCCAATATATATATATAAAGAACTCAAGAAGGTGGACACCAGAAAATCAAATATCTCCATTAAAAAGTGGGGCACAGAGTTAAACAAAGAATTCTCAACTGAGGAATACCGAATGGCTGAGAAGCACATGAAAAAAATGTTCAACATCTTTAATCATCAGGGAAATGCAAATCAAAATAACCCTGAGATTCCACCTCACACCAGTAAGAATAGCTAAGATAAAAAAATCAGGTGACAGCAGATGCTGGCGTGGATGTGGAGAAAGGGGAACACTCCTCCATTGTTGGTGGGACTGCAAGCTTGTTCAACCACTCTGGAAATCAGTCTGGCGGTTCCTCAGAAAATTGGACATAGTACTACCGGAAGATCCTGCAATACCTCTCCTGGGCATATATCCAGAAGATATTCCATCTGGTAATAAGGACACATGTTCCACCATGCTCATAGCAGCCTTATTCATAATAGCCAGAAGCTGGAAAGATCCCAGATGTCCCTCAATAGAGGAATGGATACAGAAAATGTGGTACATTTACACAATGGAGTACTACTCAGCTATTAAAAACAATGAATTCATGAAATTCCTAGGCAAATGGATGGATCTGGAAGGTATCATCCTAAGTGAGGTAACCCAATCACAAAAGAACTCACATAACATGTACTCACTGATAAGTGGATATTAGCCCAGAAACCTAGACTACCCAAGATACAACCTTCTAAACACATGAAACTCAAGAAGAATGAAGATCAAAATGTGGACACTTCGCCCCTTCCTAGAATTAAGAACAAAGCATACATTGAAGGAGTTACAGAGATCAAGTGAGGAGCTGAATCTAAAGGATGGACCAACCAGTGACTCCTGCAGCCGGGGATCCATCCCATAATCAGCCACCAAACATAGACACGATTGCATATGCCAGCAAGATAGTGCTGAAAGGGCCCTGATATAGCTGTCTCATGGGAGGCTATACCAGTGCCTGGAAAACACAGAAGTGGATGCTCTCAGTCTGGTATTAGATGGAACACAGGGTTCTCAAGGAAAGAGCTAGAGAAAGTACCCAAGGAGCTGAAGGGGTCTTCAACCCTATAGGTGGAAGAACAACATGAACTAACTAGTACCCCCCAGAGCTCATGTCTCTAGCTGCATATACAGAAGAAGATGGCCTAGTTGGCCATCATTGGGAAGAGAGGCCCCTTGGTCATGCAAACTTTTTATGCCCCAGTACAGGGGAACGTCAGGACCAATAGGGGGGAGTGGGTGGGGTGGGTAGGGGAGCAGTGGGGGGGAGGGTTTAGGGGATTTTTGGGAGAACATGTGAAATGTAAATGAAGAAAATATCTAATAAAAAATGGAAAAAATAAATAAATAAATAATTCTTTAAAAATAGTATCATGAAATTTGCTGTTAAAAAGGATAGAACTGGAAAAATATCATACTGAGTGAGGTAACTGAGACTCAGAAAGACAAATATGATATGAATTTTCTTGTAAGTGGATATCAGCCAATAAGTAAATGATAAGCTACAATCCATAGACCCAATGAGGTTAGGAAAAGAGGAGGTGTCTAGGGGACTGTAATGTCTATTCCTGGTTGTCAATTTGACTATATCTGGAATGAACTACAATCCAGAATTGGAGAGCACACGTATGATCCAGGTCTTGAGGCATAGTGACACAAAAGCTTAGGCCCAGGTTAAGGTAATACACACTTTTAATCTCAGGAGGCAAAAGAACTCTCAGATCGTTCACTCAGATCTCTGAATTCAAGGCCAGCCTAGAACATAGCAAGTTCTAGATGAAGAATAGCTTAAATTTAGGTTGATGGACACCTAGTGCTCAGGAGACAGGCATTCAGATCTCTGAGTTCAAGGTTAGTCTACAGAGCAAGTTCCAGGACAGCCAAGCTTAGGCAGTGGAGGAGTTGGAAAACAGAAAGCTGATGATAGTGTAATAGAATAAGGGGGAAATGTTCTAGCCCCAGCAAGCAGCAGAACTTGGCAGCTTTGGCCATGTGGCTCCGGCTTTAGAATGAAGAACAGAAGGGACTACTGGGACAACTGATGCTGGTTAGCTGGAGCTAAGAAATTAGCAGTGATTAAGAAGAAAGCAGCATCAATAATATGAAATCTTTTGGGAAGTGTTTTCTGAAAGTACAAAGAAGCTGCTTTCTAGAGATAGCCAAGGTTGAACCTCGTGCTGCAGCTGTACTTGGTAGTGTGTAAGAGTCACTCAGGTGGTACTGGTTTTGAAGACATGAAGGGGTCCCAAAGAAGAGGTTGACCTGGGAGCAAAAGTTAGTGGAAGCCAACTGCACCATGGGCAGAGGAGATGTAGGACCTTATTGTCCATCTTGGTTTTTCTGAGTTATAAAATTATAAAGTGTAGCTGAGGCTTGACACTATGAGAGGCTATGGAAGACCATTGGTGAAGGTGCAGCCTCAGTTGCAGTTGATGGTCCAGGACTGAAGGAATCATGCGAAGGATTTGAGGCTTGGCACCATGAGGAAACCTATAAGAGGCTATTGGTAAAACCTAGTTGCAGTGGAAGATCCCAGGGTATTGGAGACGCCAGTACCATAGGATGACCACCAAGAACAGCAGTGGCAGTGAAGTGGATCAACCTGAGCTTAGAGTGATACAGAGGGTAGAGCTGGAGAAGTGACACTAGTCCTTTGGAAGAGCCCAGAAGATCATGTGTGGATCCCAGACATTAAAAAAGAAGCTGTAATGTTGAACTTGCCTTGGAGACCCCAAGATGATCAAGATGCCAGAGCTGTGAGCTATCTGCTAAGGAAAGCTGCTAACAGAGTGGAACTAGCCCAGGAGAAAGAAGTTTGTTACAGTCAACAAAGAAGAAAAAGGAGTTGGAAGCCGGGTGTGGTGGCGCACGCCTTTAATCCCAGCATTTGGGAGGCAGAGGCAGGCGGATTTCTGAGTTCGAGGCCAGCCTGGTCTACAAAGTGAGTTCCAGGAGAGCCAGGGCTACACAGAGAAACCCTGTCTCGAAAAACAAAACAAAACAAAACAAAAAAAGGAGTTGGAGATCTGAGGACTGTCTTGAAATCAGCCATGGAGATTCAGAGTTTGGAGTTTGCCCAGCTGGTTTCATGCCTTGCTTTGGGTATTACAGTTAAGTGATTGGATAAATCTCAGAAGAAATTTTGAACTTTGGATTTTTAACATTGCTGATACTGCTATAGACTATGGGGTCTTTGGCAGTTGGACAAAATGTATTTTGAATTATGCCATGTTTAGATACGGCCCCCATAGACTCATAGGTTTTAACAAGCCTATAGGAGCCAGGAAATGGAATGTGATGGTTTATATATGCTCAGCCCAAGGAGTGGCATTATTAGAAGGTGTGGCCTTATTCGAGTAGGTGTTTCACTGTGGGTGTGGGCTTTAAGTCCCTCATCCTAGCTGCCTAGAAGTCAGTATTGTGCTAGTAGCCTTCAGATGAAGATGTAGAACTCTCAACTCTTCCCGCACCATGCCTGCCTGGATATTGCTATGATCCCACCTTGATGATAATGGACTGAACCTCTGAACATGTAAACCAGTTCCAATGAAATGCCCTTATAAGGGCTGCCTTGGTCATGGTGTCTATTTACAGCAGCAAAACACTAAAACATACTCACACACCAACACACACACTGATCTCTCTGGGAAGTGAAAATAGAATAGATTTTATGAATGGACAGCGGACAGCTGGCAATGGGAGCAAGAAGGATCACACAGAACTGGGAGATCAGATGAAGAAAGAGTATGGGAGAGATGCCTGGAATTGAGAGTGGCATCTGGGAGGTGGTATGGAAACCTAGTGCAGTGGAAAATTCTATGAAGGTGATCCTAATGAAGACTTAGTAATAGGGGATACAGAGTCTCAACTGTTGATCTCTTGTTCCTAGACAAGAGGTTGACCTGGGAGCAAAGGTTAGTGGAAGCCAACTGCACCATGGGCAGAGGAGATGTAGGACCTTATTGTCCATCTTGGTTTTTCTAAGTTATAAAGTTCCATGTGCTTTTGAAAATGTACAGAAATATATACACCTTAAGCAAAATGACTGTGTGCAAAAATTTTAAATAATGCTCTATTTAACAGAGAAAGATTAGTAGTTAAAATGCAGTTTATTATACAGATACAATTGAAAGTACATTGGTCTAGCACTGATATCAAGTCAAATATCTTAGGTGATTTCCCCAAAATACAGGTTCACAGGGAGAGACCTGCAGTCATTCCACTTCTTTATTGATACAATATATGTTCTTTTCCAGATATCCAATCATTCATATTCTAGCTATCAAGACTTAAGCAATTTTGAGAGAGAGAGAGAGAGAGAGAGAGAGAGAGAAACAGAAAGAGAGAAACCTCTCATAAGCACATACATTTTAACATGAAATATCTTTAACAGTTTGATAAAAATGAACCAAGAGCCAGTAAAGATTCATGTAAGAAAATGCTTATTTAACACTGTAGACTGGTGTAATTTAAAGATTCCCAACTTTGTTTTCTTTAACAATAACAAAAGCCACCACCCCAGGATAGCTAACACATTTCTGAAAAATAAAATAACTGCTGGAGGTCTCACTATCCCAGGTATCAAGTTCACTACAGAGCTACACTGATAAAAACAGTGTGGAAGTGCCATAAAAAATGCTCATGAACAGAATCAAATTAGATACCCAGATGCAACCCTACATAACTAGACGCCAGCTGAGGAGGAGATATCCCAAGGAAAAACAGAGTATATTGTTGTGGCAAGATAATGGGGATATCAAGAGAAAATGAGGATAGGGAGATTAAATGGGGAGGAAGATAGAAGATGGATAACTAACATGAAACACCATTTGAAAACCATATGGAAACCTACTACTATAGAAGCTCACACACACACACACACACACACACACACACACACACACACAAAAGGAATATAAATGGAGTCACCAAATAATGGGAGACTCAAAGCTCTAAGTAGACAACTTACAGAACCAAAAACTTCTGCTAATTGGAAGCCTTGCCCTTACTGACTAGAGCCCATAGCCACTGTGGTCTATAACAGAAAACCTGCCTGCAAGATAACACTGGTGCCACAGTGGAACAATTATTATAGAACTAACTGGCAATGTTATGATTGGATTTAAATTCCACTCCCTGAGATGGAAGCCATAATTGACATTACCAAAATGGCCAAGAACTTAAGACTAGGTAGGTCATGGGCTTAAGGGAAACTCTAAAACTAATATTCAAATATTAATACTACTAATTCTATATTAATACTATATACTATTTACTATAATTAATAGTAATATTCTGCTAAACAAACCCTTAATAGCATACTTTTAAACCCACAGATCAGTATTTCAGATGATCTTCTTGCAGTAGATGAAAATTATATAGAGACCCATAGGGACAATGGGTAGAGAGTGATACTGGCACCCTCAACCCTAAATGTTATGTTTTCATCAAACCCATCCCCCCAAAGCTCAGGGGTCTATATAGAAGGGGAAGTGGAAAGACGGTAAGATCCAGGAGTGATGGATGCCTGCAAGGTAGCAGTGTCTTCTAGACACAACAGGACTGACTCACAAATGAACTCATATAGTCTGTGACAGCACAAGACAGCATAGCTCAACTGAGACTTGGTAAAATGCTGACTAGGGGAGATGGACAAGGGGTTCCTCCTCTAACCAACTGAGAGGGAAAATCAGTGCTCTCCCATACAACAGTGTGTACGTCACCCGCTCTCCAGGGTGGACTCTATGTCCAGGCCAACACAAAATGACATCCATGTTTTGTTTTGTTTATTGAATGGACTAATTGATATGTCCAAGGCAAAACCAAGGCTAGCTAGAAGGATAAGAGAATTGTGATTCTTAATTTATATTTTAGATCACCTACTCTTAACATATATTTTCTGAGACATCAAAAATAAGACATGTTAAATGATATAAACTTATAGACTTTATAGAAATCCTGTTATAGCTAACAAGTCCAGCAAAATTTGTGAAATGCCAGAACAATTCACAAATCAGCTATATTTACATACACAGCAATCTAAAAAATGGACTTAGTAAAGTAATTAAAAGAACTGAATAAAAAAACCATTGCATATTCTTGGATCAGAAAACTCAATACTGCTAAGAAGGTACCAAATTGAGCTTTGAAACCCCAACCTTAACTCCAACTACTTTTCTGGGCAGGAATTGAGAAGCTGGCCCAAGGTTAATACTGAAATGCAGGGAACATGAACTAGTAAAAAACAAACTCTAGAAAGAGCAATTCCTATTCAAGGCAAGACTATCATACCTGACTGCTATAAAGTCCTAGTGGTCAAGACTGGACCAGGTGTGGTGGACACCTGTCCTGTCAGCATTGGGGAAGTAGAGGAAAGTGGATCAGTTCAAGGTTACCCTTAGTATACAACAAGGTTGAAGACAGCCATAAGACTGTATATATATAAAAAAAAAGACAAAAACAAAACTAAAACCAAACAAGAAAACCTGTGATGCTGGTCTATGTCCAGACGTTAATGAAGTAGGAGTGGGTGTTTAGAGATTAATATACATGCATGTACTCAACTGAATGTTAGCAGTGCCATTAAATGGGAGAAGAACAAACAACAGCTCTGAGGCATCTATGTGCAGAAAGTGAATCTGACCTCTTTCTAGAACCATATATAGCAACATGTGCAAACAAAACAAAGACCTCAATTCAAAAGTTAAAACCATGGAATTGTCGAGAACTGCATAGTTTAACCTTTGTGCCTTTGTAGTAGCAGTCGTTTTGTAGATGAAAAACCTAAGGCATGAGAAAAAAAGGACAGAAACAAATATAGAGTAGGCTTTCTCGGGGTTAGGCTTTTGAGCCAAATGCACTTCCAAGAAAGTGAACAGTGCATTCAATAGTGGAGTATTTGAAAATTATATATCTAGTAAGGATCTAGACATACATACACAGTAGTCCATGAAAATATACTCTATGCTATTAGACATTAGGTAAATGTAAACTAAAACTATGGTTAGATATAACTTCATATCCAACAGAATATTAACAATTAATTAGGAGATAATGACAATTACCAGCAAGGATGGGAAAAACTGGAATGTCTACACATTGTTGGTGGAAATTAAGAAGAATGGGTAATTCTTGTGTTAAAAGTGGTTTGGCAGCCAGTACTCAACATCAAGCAGAGTTACCATGTGACCTAGACATTCTACTGTTAGGCACATAAAACAAATCATTTACACAAAAATGTAAGTGTTTGTGCTAGCATTTTCTGTAATAGAACAAAGAAAAATAACTCAAATGTTCATGAACTGAGAAAAAGACAGAATGTGGCATAACAGAATGTTATTCAGTCATCATCAGAAGGAATGAAATGCTTGTGGAAGCTACAACTCTGAGCCAGGTGAGAACAATGTACATGCCATTTGTGGCTTCGTTTATATAAGATTCCAGAAGAAGCTAGGTACTGTCTCGTGGTCTTGAAAGGATGAGGGAAAGAATGGATGGAGAGTGACTGCTCAGACTTCTTTTAGGGATGGTGAGAATGTCCTAGAATTATACAAGAGTGTTTGTAATACAGCATTTTGAATAAACAAAAATACATTGAACTATGCATTTTCAAATGGTAGCTTTTGTGCTATGCAAATTATAGCTCAATGAAAAAGTCATAACATTCCACAGGTCTTCCACACTGGATTTGGTTGTTTTGTTTTGTTTTGTTTTGTTTTTGTTTTTGTTTTTGTTCTGAGAGAAGGTTTCTCTGTGTAGCCCTGGCTGTCCTGGAATTCATTCTATAGACCAGGCTGGCCTCGAACTCAGAAATCCGCCTGCCTCTTGGATTTGTTTTTAATATACCACATGAGATTAATCCATCCCCACAATATGGCAAAAAGTATCTGATTTATAACAAGTGTGATACGAGAGCAAATAAGGACCTGTAAAAAGTTACAACTCAATGTCACACAGTCAGAATCCAAAGAAAGACATTTAAAAACGTAAGCCATCAGGACTGCCGATCATTTTGCCTTTCTCAGTAGTGTAAAAGAGGCACTGAAATCAAGCACACATGATGTACAGAACAAATGTGCTGTACTTATTATCTCTTCTTACAAGATGGACTTTGGAAAACCAAAAGAGACCATTTTATAGGACTCATTCAGATTGGCTTACTTTCTTAGCAGTTGTAATGAATGTGATTATGAGAAGATAGACAGACAGACAGTCAGATAGACAGATGGGGGAGGTAGGAGGAGAAAAAAGACCTTTAGATGAGATTTCATAAGCAACTGTGCATACTCAACTGCTGCGACTATCTTCCTGTGGAGTTTCCACATTGGCTGTGTATGAACAAATCTAAATTTGATAAGCCTGAAATACTATGCTTGGGTGTGAGGAATAGACCACTTCAATTTTGATTAATAAACACCATTTGAATAAGGTTGTAGTGGAGATGGGAGCAAGTCCTGATGGGAAATGAGGGTATTGATTGGAGGAAGCCACTTAGACATGCATTTGATTTAACACCAGCAAATGGTCTAAAAAGCAGGCACAGTGTATATGTTACCCTATATTGGATGTACTGAAGGTATGTTAAGCTACATATATCTCAATGGGAAGCTACAGGGTGAGCCATAGACTACTAGGTAGCATGGCTCAAGGAGAAACTCGATAGAGATTGATTCTCCCTGCAGTCGCGGGACTACTTCTGCCTATTGCAGCCTCAGGACACTCCTCCTGTGATTTGCCAGCTCCATCCTGCGGTAAGCTACACAACTGTTAAATTATTTAAAACTGTAGATCTTTCCTGCTATGCCATGAGTTCAAGGCCAGCCTGCTCTACAGAGTGAGTTCTAGGACCACCAGAACTATATATCTTTGCTAAAGAAGAACTTCTGAAGTAAACAGATGCAGGTTTTTAGTTGGTTTGGGTAAGATTATAAACTCTTCACATTCACTGAGTAAGTATGGTATGAGCACTCGCATGTTAGCCTCCATCTCCCACACTGTCAGCAGGTCCCATGACTATTCTGTCACTGCACTGTTATAGGTACACAGAATGTAAATTGCTCTGTGCAGTCCTTTACAGGCTCATAGTACTGATCGTGTGCCAGGCATGAGGCTGAGCATAGGACAGGCATCACGGCACAAATGGATCAGAGGAGCCTTGTGGAGGGAGCCCTTCTTAAACTTCTTGTGTGAAAATAATTTCCTATTCTATAGATGAGGAAGGTAAAAGATGAAATAATGTGTCTTTAGACATAGTGCTACTTAAATAGGTGAACCCAAGTATTTCTGACTTCAAAGCCAACTTCCCAACCCTCTGAAGAATCTCTACTTGGGCTAAGCTATGTATTATCAAAGTTCAGTTGAAAGATGAGAATTACTTCAATTCTAATTGAAGCCCTTATTGGGAGAATTGAGAAATCAAGGCTAGTTCATTTTATAGGACAATTTCCAGAGTCACAGTACAGGAACACACACCATAATACCCATCATTTCTTTTCAAGTCCAGAACTTATGGCTCTGGTGGCTCTGTTACATCACTTCGGATGAGAACGACTTAGTATCACTAAGGACAAGGATGACTTACCGTCACTATGAATGGGGGATCACTTATTATCACTATAGTCACAGCAAGTTCCAGGGATCTGGGTGCCCTCTGAGGTTTAGAGAACTTCTGATTTAAGGCTGCAAATCTGTGTGTGTCAAGGAAAAGAGTCCAAAGTTTTCATCAGCTTCTCAAAGAGGTTTGTGACTCCATACTGTATCAGAGCACTTTAATAAACTATCTTTAATATGATGTCAGCTTCAGAGAAAGATGGACATTGTGCCAGGCAGGAAAACGGCGGCTGAGGACGCAACCTTCCACACACAGGTGTCTGAGATGTGATTCTTTTCTTAGATATTTGTCTCTTAGCACATTGCTTCTGGGGTCTCTGTATCTCCTTTTACTTAAAGGTGTGGAGCCTATGAATAAAGAACTTAGAACACCTGGCACTTGGCAAGTATTTCCTGAATGGCAGCTGCTGTTGCTAGAATACCTTTAGATAGGCAGATTCTGCTTTTAGGAAGTTATATAATAGACACACACTTTCACATTTATTTCCAATTCCATGGAGTCTTCAGAAAAAGGAAGCACTTGGTTTCCTGTAAAGATACTAACTGTCCTTAGGATGATGGCCTGGTTCTGCTAACAGAATAAATTATATGATGCCAATTACAAGCAGCATAAATGGCTTAAATGCAGCTACACCATACCTAGCTGTTCTGAAGGAGCCAAATGAGTATTTTTAAAGTATTCAAAATAATGTTTGGAAAGAAATACATTCACGATGGACTAGCCCTGACATAGGTTTACTTGATCAACATTCCACACCAACCTTATTATCTAGAGAAGGCAGCTGACCCACTTACCACACACAAAGCCTTATACCTCAAGACTCTACTTATCCTATATTGCTTAGGGAAGAACTTAAGGGCATCCAAGCAGTTATGCTCATACATTCACAAATCTAACGAACTGCAAAATGCTGGCAATTACTCCTGGAGGCTGCCCCTGGACATAAGAAGAACACGTGGTTTGGACAAGAATGAAAATCAGACCCTATAATGATGGTTGACGAAACCTTTAAAAGTAAACACACATTGACTTGGCAATTCCATACTAAGAATGTATCCAAAGAAACTACTGGCATGCATAAGCATACTTATAAGGATATTACTAAGGAGCTTGGTAATACAAATTGAAAAACACTCAAAATCTGTTAAAATAAAGAGACCAGCTTAGAATTCTGTGCAGTCATTAAAGGATATTTAAACATTCGGATGAAAAGTCAGTGTTGTAATTTTTTAAATCCAGGACAATAATATGATTCATTTGTGTTCATATTTATAACACACACACACACACACACAGAGGAATACATTCAGAGGGAGGGAGAGAAAGAGAGACAGAGAGACAGAGACAGAGACAGAGAGACACATAGACACACTAATTCCAGAAAGTTATCTGCTTTGAAGTTAACAGTGCTAACTTGAAATGTCTTGGGATTTTAAATAATTTAATTTTCTCCTGTATTTTATAAGTATTATATATATATATATATATATATATATATATATATATATATATATATATATATAAAATAGTATATATACATATAATATAGGAATATATATATTCCTTTGTAAATCAGAGAAAGGATAGTTGCTTTTTGCTTTTCCTCAATAAATGTATAGGAAAATTAATGCTTTTTTAAAATAATCAGACAAAGTAATTACATAAAATGCACAGAATATAAGGGAGCTGAGGTAACCATGATTAACTATAAATCATGTACCTATTATAAAAGCATTCAAATTCAAAACATCTCAAAACCTTTAATGTATAGCTGAAGACTGAATCTGAACAGCAAGCTACTAGTAAGGACCTTTACTGCCTATACCTACACAGTAGAGCACACTGTTATAGTTTCACTATAGAAAGACTAAAGATCCTCTACCCATTTTCAACAACAGATTTAGGTGATATTTGTAAAGAAGAATCCTGTTTTATATTTTTAAATTATCTACAAAAGATTTGGTACAAGAAAATTTAGTCTCTTCAGATACATGTCTCTTTCCTTCCATTACAGAATTAAGTATCATACTGAATTGCTTTTCCTTCTATTTCTTGTTTTAGAAAGCATAGGCACAGCCTGAAGCTGATCCTGTGCCACAGTGCTCCACACCCAAATATGGCTGGGAGAAAGCTGCTCTCCCAGGAGTGCAAACATGCCTGTGAGCACAGGTGAGACCACCACTTCTGCTCCAAGGGACACCCCCCACACACACACATCCCCACCCCCGAGCCTATAGGACACAGGAACTGAAATGCAGCCAGGGACAGCATCCTTCCGGTTTCCATCTGCACCCGGAACTGACCCTGTGCCACAGCTTTCCATACCCAGAGAGAGCTGGTCTCCCAGGAGTGCTGACACTCAGGCTTGCAGAAGGGACAAGTCACAGTCAGAGACAGCAAGACCAGCTAACACCAGAGATATCCAGATGGTGAAAGGCAAGCACAAGAACATAAGCAACAGAAACCAAGGTTACTTGGCATCAGAACCCAGTTCTTCCACCACAGCAAGCCCTGAATAGCCCAATACACCAGAAAAGCAACACTCTGATTTAAAACTACATCCTATGGTAATTTTTAAAGGACTTAAAGAAGGATATAAATCACTCTCTTAAAGAAATACAGAACACAAGTAAATAGCTAGAAGCACTTAAAGAGGAAACACAAAAATCCCTTAAATGAAAACACAACCAAACAGGTGAAGGAATTGAACAAAACCATCCAGAACTTAAAATCGGAAATGGAAACAATAAATAATTCACAAAGGGAGACAACACTGGAGATAGAAAACCTAGGAAAGAGATCAGGAACCATAGATGCAAGCATCACCAACAGAATATAAGAAATGGAAGAGAGAATCTCAGAATATACAATAGAAAACCTTGACACAACAGTCAAAGAAAATGCAAAGAGCAAAAAGCTCCTAACCCAAAACATCCAGAAAATCCAGGACACAATGAGAAGACCAAACTTTAGGATAATAGGTATAGAAGAGAGTGAAGATTTCCAACTTAAAGGGCCAGTAAATATCTTCAACAAGATTATAGAAGAAAACTTCCCTAATCTAAAGAAAGAGATGCCCGTGAACATACAAGAAGCCTACAAAACTCCAGAGAGATTAGACCAGAAAAGAAATTCCTCCTGTCACATAATAGTCAAAACACCAAATGCACTAAACAAAGAAAGAATATTACAAGCAGTAAGGGAAAAATATTAAGTAACATATAAAGGCAGACCTATCAGAATTACACCAGATTTCTCACCAGAGACTATGAAAGCTAGAAGACCCTGGGCAGATGTCATACAGACTCTAAGAGAACACAAATGCCAGCCCAGGCTACTATACCCAACAAAATTCTCAATTACCCTCAATGGAGAAACCAAGATATTCCACGACAAAACCAAATTTACACAATATCTTTCCACAAATCCAGCCCTACAAAGGATAATAGATGGAAAACACCAACAAAAGGAGGGAAACTTTACCCTAGAAAAAGCAAGGAAGTAATCTTCTTTCAACAAACCCAAAACAAGATAGCCACACAAACATAAAAATAACTGGAAGCAACAATCACTATTCCTTAATATCTCTTAACATCAATGGACTCCATTCCCCAATAAAAAGACATACACTAACAGACTGGATATGTAAGCAGGACTCCGCATTTTGCTGCATACAGGAAATGTACCTCAATATCAAAGGTAGACACCACCTCAGAGTAAAAGGCTGAAAAGCAATTTTCTAAGCAAATGGTCCCTAGAAACAAGCTGGAGTAGCCATTCTAACATCGAATAAAAGCAACATTCAACCTATAAGTTATCAAAAAGCATAAGGAAGGACATTTCATACTCATCAAAGGAAAAATCTAACAAGAAGAACTCTCAATTCTGAACATCTATGCTCCAAATGCAAGGGCACCCACATTCATAATAGAAACTTTACTGAAGCTCAAAGTACATGTTGCACCTTACACAATAATAGTGGGAGACTTCAACACCCCACACTCATCAATAGACAGATCATGGAAACACAAACTAAACAGAGACACAGTGAAACTAACAGAAGTTATGAACCAAATGGATTTAACAGGTACCTATAGAACATTTCATCCTAGAACAAAAGAATATACCTTCTTCTAAGCACCTCCTGGTACCTTCCCTAAAACTTACCATACAATTGGTCACAAAACAGGCCTCAACAGTTACAAGAAGACTGCAATAATCCCATGCATCCTATTTATTTAAAAAATGACTTCATGGTATTTGCAGGCAAATGGATGGAACTTGAAAATATCATTCTGAGTGAGGTAACTTAGTCACAAAAGAACACACATGGTATGCACTCACTGATAAGTGGATATTAGCCCAAAAGTTGGAAATACCCAAGATTCAATTCACAGAGCATATGAAGCCCAAGAAGAAGGAAGGCTTCTTAGAAGGGGGAACAAAATACTCACAGGAGGAAATATGGAGAAAAGAGACTGAAGGAAAGGCCATCCAGAGACTGACCTACCTGGCGATGCATCCCATATACAGTCACCACACCTGCATGGGAGCCTGATATGGCTGTCGCCTGAGAGGCTTTGCCAGAGCCTGACAAATACAGATGTGGATGCTTGCAGTCAACCATTGGACTGACCTCGGAGTCCCGAGATGGAAGAGTTGGAGAAAGGACTGAAGGAGTTGAGGGGGTTTGCAGCCCCATGGAGGAGCAACAGTGTCAACTGGCCAGATCCCCCAGAGCTCCTGGGGACTGGACCACCAACCAAAGAGTACACATGGAGGGACCCATGTTGGATATCAGTAGCAGGAGAGGCCCTTGGGCCTGATGGTGTTCAATACCCCAGTGTAGGGGAATGTCAGGGTGGGAAGAAGGCAGTGGGGTTGGGGAACACCTTCCTAGAGGAAGGGGGAGACACACCCTTAAGCCTGAGTTTTCTATTAAATCTGTTATTTTCTTCCATTATTTAGTCCTTATTCACTTGCTATGTTAGACATAATACATGTCTTCATTGTATATTAGAGGAAGTACACACACACACACACACACACACACACATAAAACTCCACATGTTTTTAAAGAGTAGATTGAACAGAAGGAAGTACACCTGGACAATTACACTGGCACAATAACACCAGCATATTATAAGCTAATGGTGATGGCTTTCATAAATAGTTGGTATACTTTGGTGGTGTATTTATTTATGGGGCACTCTTTAAAATAATACATTGACTATAAATATTAATATGGGTAACTTAGAGCTGATATGAACCAGAGAAAATGTACTAGTGAGAAAAAGCTGAAGAGTGTGGAAGTGGAATGAAAAATATAAATAAAGAAATGCATGACAGAGTATATGTGTACAGTGACCACTCTATCCAAAACAATCAACTATAGGGCGATGTTGCACACCCTATAATTGGGGGTGCTGACTGGAGGATCAAAGTTCAAGGCCAACCTTGGCTACATAGTGAGTTTGAAGCCAACCTGAGCTACATGAGAGACTGTCTCACAAAAGAAGACAGAAATAGCATCTTTGTTTGGTAGCTTACAGTCCTAATTGGCGATGAAGAACACATCCAGGGTAAAGTCCCAGCTGAGCCTGCACTCCTTTCTCTCCAGATCCTGTGCCACCTTTCCTAGCAGGCCAGCCTCTAGACAGTACTTGCCACCTACCCATCACAAACCTCTTTGTAAAATATTGGACATGAGAATATAAATATTCCTCAAACTTGAAGTTTGGGAACTAAGGTGTTTATTAAAAATTAAAAATTGATAGTAGGTAATTATAAAAATGGAATGTGCTAGGATGAGTAATATTAAAATGAATTATTAAGTATTTTAAATGGTATTTTATTTTTATATTTATAAGCTATTCCTTTTTCAGGAATAGAAATTCTAATGACATACTATTAAATTTCTTAAATAAGGCCTTTGGATAAATTCAAGGCATGCACTGAATCAAAAGTTTAATGATCAAAAGCTAAGAATTATTCTGCTCAACTAGGTACATGGGAAACAAACTATTAGGCAGCATCTTGTTTTTATTGTTCAGGAAAATAAACATGTGGGCTCAAATACATCAGTGGATCCAGGGTATTTATAAGAAATACAATCTAAAACTCTGATTAAAATGGAACAAAGCAAATCTGAGAAACTATATCAATGAGACTAATTTTTTTTTTTAAAAAGAATCTATTTAGATTAATGTGAACATTAGTGGCGAGTGGTCAGAAACTTCAGAAAGCTGGAGCTGGTTGGGAAGACAGTGTTAATGCCAGCAGTGACTCCTGTGACAAAGCTAAGATGTTCATGCAAGTCAGGTAAGCCAAAGACAATGAAAAGCAAGTTTCATATGCTGCCTCTTCTTCTTACATATATGCATGTGTGCACGCACATATGTGTGCATGTGTATGTGTGCATGTATGTAGTTACTCATGGAACCCAGAAGAGGGAATTGGATCCCTGGAACTGGAGTTACAGGTAGTTGTAAGATGTTGGTGCTGGGAGCAGAGCTTAGGTCCTCCGCCAGAGCCACATCTCCAGTCTTCATATGCTTCTTCATACAAAGAAAGCGAAGGGTACAAACCAAATTCATAAAGACTTCATAAAAACGTGGTGGTTTTCTATAAACAAGAACTATGCACCATATACTACAGTGGATTTGTATGGATTGACAAAACAATGAATATGGAAAGTGAAGTATATTGATGATATCCTTCATCCAGTATCCATTACATTGATGATATACTGTATCCATGGCCATCAACAACTCGATAAATACTAAAAGTTACAGTGCATATACAGATTGACAATTAAAAAACAGTTATTAGTAGAGTCAAGAGAAGAACAGCCCTTGACTAAGATGCCGCAGTAAGTATACAATGATCCAAGCATATTTCAGCCTCTTAAAACAAGTAACAAGATTACTGAGAACTGTTAAAATATTATGTCTACAAAACAACAAACAAAATAAAATAACAAAAAGCAAGCAAGCAAGAAAACAAATAAAAAAGTCCTGAAAGACAGGCACAGCATTGGGCCTCCATAAACTTGCTTACCGAATGACTTACTAGTATTCAGAACATCTACAAACTGAGATACAACAAATTAGCAGCAAATTACAGAGAAAACAACCACACGATACTGGCACTGCTATTTAAATCAAACTGGAGACAGCCATGGAGCTGGCAGAGGTTCTGAAGAAGCAGCGGCAACCTATAAAGCAACTTAATTTTCTTGTCATTTAAGAATTAAGCCACTTCCAGTTCACAAGGGTCCTACCAGGTGCGCTAAATTGATGTCATTATGATCCATCAGGAAATACCCATGGAGACCTATAGCAACACTGAGCTGTTTTGTTAAACAGCTGTGTGTTTTAATTGATTTGTATTATTTAAAATAGGAAGAGTTAAAAGTCAGTTATCGGATGTGGTGTAAAAGAGATGCCTAAAGACTCTAGGGAGATTGAATTCAGAAGAAGCCAATCACTGGCGCTTCACTTGAGCACTTACAATTCTTACTAGAGGAAGCACAATTAAATCATCAGCTATCATCATAAATCACCAAGGAGCACATGAAGCTTCCGTATTCAAGACCCCGGAGCCAATGACTTCCTGCAGCACTGAGAGTCAAGAGGAATTTATTCACCAAAGACACCTCAAATATTTTTGTTGTTGAGTTTAATATACGTGCTTCAGTTTGATCTTTGAGAAACTGTCTATGGTAAGAAAATGAAACTCCCTGAAATTATCATCCTTTTGCATGGTTTAGGCAAGGCCAAGTTTTCAAGGTGAAATCCTGGCATGTGGGTAAACACATGTTTTACAGAGACTGCTGTATTCTACTTCCTATAGATACTTAAGTTAGTGATCTTTTATTTTCATGTGTGTATACGTGAGGTGTGCTTGTAAACATCCATCAGGAGGCGTGGGGTTGATGTTGGGAATTAACTTTGACTGCTCCTCATCTTGCTCAATGACAAGGTCTGTCAATCATAACTAGAGCTCACCTCTATGACTAGAGGAACCAGAGAACTTGCTCTGGAAATCCTGTCTGTTTTCTTAGGCTAAAGTCACAGATGGACTGCCACAACCATTAAATATTTATTGGGTTTTGGGGATCAGAACTCTGGTCCTCATGCCTGTAGAGCATATACTTGAAGCAAAGCCATCTCTCCAGTCTCTTAACCTAGTTCTTGCACAGGGCATGCAATGCAAGGAAGATAACTAATCAGTATGCGTCTTCATAGTGCCACCTGTGCAGCATCCTTCACCGACCTGGACTCAGGCCCCTCGGGCACACACAACCAGAAAATAAATAAAGGGCTTCGCAATTCTTGGCTTCCAAATTTAAAGCATCCATTTCAGGTGCTAGAAATAATCTATTACAAAGGAGATAAGATATAGGTTATGATTCATATGTAACTCTCCTGCTTACTGTTAAGAATCAAGACAGGGACTTGAAGAAAAGGCAATTCTGATCAGGCTATCACACATAAGAGATTTATGTGCATGTGCTCATCCCTCACAAGCCCAAACCCACATGTGTATAAAATGACCCAACGTGATAGACTCCTTTGTGGTTTGGGAGCATGAAAATTGAAGTACATCTTTAGCATATTAGCTGCAGAGCTGAAAAATCATATAAAGAAATGGATCTCCCATCATGTATTCATGTCAGCAGCATTAGGTAGAAATGATATGAAGGCTGAGACTGGGCATGAAAGGACCAGGGACAGCTCCTGGAGGATCCTATAGCCTTAGGTACACTGCCTAAGGGACATTTACTCTTAAGAGACCCATGAAAATGTTTATTACTTGTAAAAAGAAAAGAAAAAACTTTTAAGTGAAATTAAATATTTTGGCATAGAATGTGAGCATAGATATTACAACAGTTAAAAAATTATAATTTTAATATTTTTATGTGGGAAAAGGAGCCTGCAATAGTTTGTAATTAACTTTAGTGTATACCCCAAAAGTTTACATACTAGAAATTTGGTCCCCTGTGTCATAGTTTTGAGCCTGGTAGAAAGGTGGTTCCATCATCAGGATTTCAGTAATTACTTTGTGGCGGTGAGGCCATAAAGTCCCTAACAAACAATTCAACGGAAGAAACACTTGTTTTGTCACATAGCCTAAGAGGGGGCTCTGTATCATGGGGCCAAAGGCATGATTCATGTGGTTGGGAATGCACTAGAACGCCTCACATTTCACAGGCAAGGAGCTGAGAGCAGGGAATGCTGGTATTCAGCTGGATTTCTCCTGTTTTCATTCTATTCAGTTTGGGACCCAAGTTCATGGAATGGTGCCACCCACCCTCAGGGCACACCCAGAGGCAAAGTCTCCTAGTTAGTTCCAAATCCTCTCAAGCTGACAAGACTAATCTTTGCAGACCTTGTCCTCTCAGAAGATTTTGAGGTAGTTTTCATGGGACACTGCTTGTGAATAACATAAAAAGAACAAATCAAAGCTGGCCCTGAATCCTTCTGACTTCACTTTTTGGCACGTGATCTCTAATGCACACATGTGCCTGTCTTCCTTTCTGCTTTTCTACCTTGCTGTGATGTCACCAAAGGTATCCTCACCAGAGGCCAAATGGGTGGGGCTGCTCACTTGTGAACCATCAGCCTCCAAAATGGTAACCCCAGGCAAGTTTTGTTTTGTTTTCTAAAATAAAGTACCCATGCTCAGATATTTCACTTTGGCACACAAAATGAACTAATACAGATTCCATAATGGTGGATGTTCTATAGTCCTTAAATGCAAAAATGTTGATGAAGGAGAATGAAGAAGAGATGGAAAAGGAGTGAAGCAGCCTAGAGCAAAAAGAGATCTTGCGGTCCAAGCAATCAACTAAGGCACAAGGGTTTAGTGTCAACTACATGGGCAAGGAGAGGGGTGGGTCAAACCCTAAACTTAATCTAGTTTATTAATCAATTATTATAGAAATTACTGAAATTTTACATAATGCATTTTCTTATCTATCCTATACAATGTTCAAAGTGTTATACATGTATATATGTGTGTGTGTGTATATATATATATATATATGTATATATATATGTATATTTGTATGTATATGCGTGTGTGTGTGTGTGTGTGTGTGTGTGTGTGTGTGTGCTTAGTTTTCCCTCCAACTCTGCAGATTCTCGTATTATCTGTATAGGAACATTAAACTAAGACACTATGTGCTTCATAATTTGTGAAAGGTCCTGCAACTGCAAGTACTGATATTGTCTACCCCAGAACACACCCAGGTGCGCGCGCACACACACACACCATTTACCATTGGCCAAAGCAACCAGTCTTCTTTGGGATATAACTGATTTAAAATTTGGACAGCACATGTATGATGTTTATGTACAGCCTCTCATACCATAAGGCAGGAAAAGTGTCACAAATACAGCGGTTGTGTCAGCATTAGTCAGGAGTTAAGGAGATGTTCTCTAGTAATACTAGTTGAACACCAAAAAAGATAGCCACTACCATGAATTGAAACACTAATATCCATTCACAGAAATTTAATAAAAAAAATCTTGGTGTCTTCTAGAGGCTGCTAAACAATCAACTCATCATCTGCAAAGCCATAACAAAAAGAAAGAAGTAGATGTTTGCTGCCTTTTTAAAACAAAACAAACCTTAGGTAACAAGAGTGGTGGGCAAAACTTTGTCATTACTGAAATAGTTCAACAAATAAATAATGAATGATACAATTAAAACATACCAAGTATTACAACCCTCTAATGAGTTATTGATATGGGGTCATCAGTAGATGCTAATATTAAAAAAAGAGCAGTGATCAGGCATTATGTAATTCTTTATGAGACTAATCAAAAACACTTATGAAGTTTTCTTGGCCCCCGCCCCATTCAAGCGCAAATTTGATCAAACCTTAATATCTACTTACCAGCTCATAAAACATATAGGAAAGAACACAGTAGCATCCTAATGATGCAGCCAGGAAAAATACTCAAGGCTGCAAAACACTTGAGAATGAACAACCCGTTTCTTCAGTGACAAAGCTAGCCATGTAAAAGAGGAAGGGATGAAAATCCACACTGATTTTATGCAGAGTCATAAAGTTTTAAGTGATTTTGACCATTATAATGTGTAAAGTTTACTTGGATACTGATTCACACCAACTCAAAAAATTGAAATAGTGCTTGTTTACTTGCTTGCTTAATGTTACTGTTTCCCCCCAATTTTAGATGTAATTACGGACTTACATTATTCAGGGATTTTAGTTTTTAAATTTTTCTATTATAAAATCATTGTAATTTTACTTATAGCTGAAACTTTAGAAAGAAATCTTTGCAACCTACTCAGTCTCGCCCAATAGCAACGACATCTTGCATAATCACCTTATCACAAGTGAACAGAGTAGCCAGCAGAGTTCCCAGGCTACATTTTACAACCTGCCCCAGCACCTGACAATCACAAACCCGCTGTCAGCTTATGATCTTATCACTTCAAAAGTGCTATATACTCTGCAGAATGTAAGTAGATTCTTATCTCTTGCCTTGAACAAAAATAAGCTGCAAAATGGATGAAAGGCCTTAACAGAAAACCTGAAACTGATACAACTAGAAGAAAAGATAGAGTATCCTACAAGACACAGACAAAAATTAGGATTTCTAAATAGAGCTTTGGTCACTTAGGGGGAAAATAAAGGGCTAACAAGTGACAAATAGTTTCTACTGAAGTTAAAAAGCCAAGGAAAATGTCAACTAGGAATCAGACCGCACAGCCAGAGAACATCTTCCCAGCATCAAAGGGATATACAGGCATCTAAAATACACAAGGAACTCAAAAGGCAAAACATAAAAACACCAGCTTAATCAAAAAATAGATTATAGATCTGAGCAGCGTTCTCGGAGGGAATATAAATGTCCATAAGCATTTTAAAACACAGCCAGCATCACTGGCCATCAGGAAAACACAAATTAAAACTACTTTGCATTCCCTTCTCACACTAGCCAGAGTGGGTACCATCAAGAAATCAAAAGACAACAAACGCCGGCGAAGACAAGGAGAAAGAAGAATCAACATTCATTGTTAGAGTGTAAGCTGGTGCGTTCCCTGAGGAAATTATCCTGGGGAATTCCTCAAAAGTTTAGAAAAACAGCTACGACGTTATCCAGCATGGCATCCACAGGAAGGACCATGCAGCTGGAAATATAAAAAAAGCAATCCACACTATCGCCGGCCAGTTCTCATCTCGTGGAGACTCTCTGACCCTGAGCTCTGAAATCTCTCCACCTAGCTTGCTAAGTTCCCATTGGCGGGTCGCTATGCTTCCAATTTCCCCTGGCTGGCTGGGGTGCCCCACCACGGTTCCTTTTCTCTTTGGAACCCAGAAGAGTCGCCTAGAAAAGGAAAACACCACACAAACTTAATTCAGAATCAAAAGGCAACACAATCACTGGACGGAGCAACTAGCATCCTAATTTATAAGCCATTCTAAGTTAAATCCTTCCATAGCAAATCCCAACGGGTCTCTGCTACCTACATCTTGGCACCATTGTCCATCATTCTCCTGCCTCCCCTCTTCCTCTCTCTGACCTGGAAGTCCCGCCTACTCCTCGCCCAGTGATTGGTCCCCTGAAATCTTTATTCATAAGGGGAAGGCTCTGCCACAGAACCACTCCTGGGCATCCACCTGAAGGATTCTGTCTCTACCATAGAGAAGCTTGCTCATCAACATTCATTAGTGCAGTATTCACATCAGCTAGGAAGGAGTATCAGCCTAGATATCCATTAACTGACTGTGTGGTATATAAGCAAAATGAAATTTAGTTAGGTGTACTGAAAGATAAAATTTGCAGGTAAATGTATGAACTAGAAAAAAATTAAACTGAGCGAGGTGACCCAGGCACAAATGCTACATGCTCTCCCTTATGGGGAAACTAATTTTGAATTTAATTTTTGTGTTCAACTTAGGGTACCATAGAAGCCAGGAAAGTAGAAAGAGGCTACTGGATGGGGAGTGCCTTAAGGGAGGGAGGCAAGCACACAGGTGATATGAAGTAAAGGTGGGGATACTGGGAATGGAAAGGTTTAAGGACAGGAAGGAGATAGCATGGGAGAAATGGGGGGGGGGGGGGGGAGGAAGGGTTAACCAAGATGTAAGATGTATAAAAATGTCATTAGGAAACCTACTCTTTTGTAACCCAATTAAAAAGACAAATTAAGGAAACAGGCATATCATGTTGCTGTTCCTAGAAGTTATAAGCTATTAAACCCTAGTGCCAGGTGTGGGACACCTCTATGCACTATTGGGCAGGCCCTAGAGGGTCCAAAAACAATACAGCTCAGCTCTTCCTCATGGTTGAGCACCAGAGCTAGATAAGGAGACTTTATTGCTTAAAGATACAACTTTGCTTGCAAGACAGAGAAATTAAGGCTGAAATGGGGCTGGAAAGTTCCTCAATGCTGGCTAGGCTTGCTGGCTGCCATGCAGACTTCCAGGAGAGAAAAGTCATCAATATCCAGCTGTGACACCTCCAAGTGACAATACCAACAATGGGCAAGGGAGTTAAGAAGGTGAGCAGCTGTTTGCTACTTCAGTTTCAGGTAGGCCCACTCAACAGAAGCAGCTCATACACAGTATTACAAACCTGGCCAAAAGTCAAAGGCCATGGCTGAGAAGGGCATAGGACCTAGTGCGTAACCTACTATTGTATTGGATATGATATCAAACTGCCTTCAAAATATTTATGTTTATACCTATAAGTTAGTCTGTGCCTTGGTCAAAGAAGCTTCTGTTTGCAGTGGGCAGCAGTTAATGCAGAGACTCATAACTGGTCAATGTGCTGAAAACAGGCAAGACTTGAGTATATAGTTCTAGACATTAAACTGGATGACTATATTAACTAAAATGGACATCACAGAGAGAATCTAAGAACTAGAGGGTATAAAGCAGTGCGGGGCATGATATGACTGTTACACAGATAAGCTCAGTGGTTAGCACTACAATACATGGTCAAAATTCTACCAAAAGCAGAGAAGAGGCTCCCAAACAAACTATAGGGAGTTGACAGTTTGTTGTTGGGGTAATATTCCTCAGTGGTATAGCCACTGGTAGACTGCCTTTCACCAAGCAATCCCTCCAAACCCATCTTCATGCAAGCAAGCCCAATTAAATGTGCTGAGTCTCACATGTGTGTATATGCTGCATGAACATGCTCCCATGCACACACACGTGTGCACGCGTGCGCGCGCGCGCACACACACACACACACACACACACACACCATAAAATGTACTTGGAAAGAAGGGATTGGTAGGACTGTGGGTAGATGAAGGGGATAAACGAGGATAATGAGAGAGTGACTTTAATAAAAATTCAGTGTGTGTGTGTGTGTGTGTGTGTGTGTGTGTGTGTGTGTGTGTGAAATTATAGGAGTACATAAATTTAGAAAAAAATTAATGGAAAAGAGAAAATTTGTTATGGAAATAGAATGAAGCATTATGCAAACTTTGGAGCCTGTCTTTTTGCACTTGGTTTAATTATGTAGTGATTCATCCAGGTTGTTGAGTGTGTCATTAGTTGGCTCCTTTTGATTGCTAACTAGCTTTCCAGGGTAAGAATGTACACACAATCTGTTTAAACATCCACCCACTGAAGGACACCTATCATGTTTCCATTTGAGGCTATTATAAATAATACTGCTATAAATGCTAATGCAACACCCTTAGTTTTAAAGATGCATATCAAATATTAATGGATGAAATAAAATAATATCTAAAATCTGTATCAAAAAATTTCAAACTGGATGAGATACCAAAAAGTACAGATGAACAAAGCATCCTGAGGCCAGGTTCTATCTATGTGGTTAGAATATCTGATTATCACATGGGGGAACCTAGGTTTAACCAGGAGTAACTAACTAAANTAGTTTTAAAGATGCATATCAAATATTAATGGATGAAATAAAATAATATCTAAAATCTGTATCAAAAAATTTCAAACTGGATGAGATACCAAAAAGTACAGATGAACAAAGCATCCTGAGGCCAGGTTCTATCTATGTGGTTAGAATATCTGATTATCACATGGGGGAACCTAGGTTTAACCAGGAGTAACTAACTAAACGGATAAATAAAGAAACAAGATCATCATGAGTTTATAAGTGTATATACTATCATCTATACTTTTGGATATGTTTAAAATATCCTAAAATACAGGGTTTAAGGAAATAAGAAAGAAAAGCCTACTTATTTAACTATACAAAGCTCCACATAAAAATACCTTTAAGTAAAAATTGAAGGTTTTTGTTTTGTTTTATAAAATCTTGTGACATTAGCCTATGCTAAGATCAAAGGACTTCTTTGTCCTAAAACACAGAGAGCACATCTTCAGTGACGTTCACTGTAACAGTCACTCTTTGGTCAAGCAATCCCTCCAAACCATTTCACTTATGTGTATATGCTGCATGTGCACACACACACACACACACACACACACACAGCACCACTAAGTACTGGTTAACTTTCTTTAGGAATTTTGTATTGGGCTGCAGGGTTGGACAAAGGCAGGTGAGTGATCAACATAATCAGATGTATGAGATTCATGAGTGCTTTGCCTTCAAAAGTGGGGGTTCATGTCTGACATGAACAAGCCCTTATCATCAGGACAAATGCTGAGAGAACAGAAGTGTGATTACTGAAGATGAAGAGCAACAAACTCTATGAGCATAATCAGGCCTGGAGACGAAGCGAAATGCATTTGATACTATGCAAAGGCTGCTTTTGTTTTTAAGGCACTCTGGAGGGCAGGACATTATTACAGTGCTCAGTCTGCAAGCTAATGAGTCTTTAGTGTAATTCTGCAAAACGATGACTACTATTTGGTGCGACCAATATTCAATCAGCTTATTCTCCTCTAGGGTTGGATCATGCCCACCCACTTCATCCCATTGCAAACACCTTGTTTTCCTCAGCATGAATGCTTATAAAAAGGCAGATCTATTCTCCCAAAGATCTCAAGCAAAGGAAAAGATAAACACCAGTGTGTTAGCCAATCTGGGATTAAGAACCAAGACCTTCAAAAGAAATACATATAATGACTTTCTAATGCCAAACAGTGCCCATGGCTACAAATGAGCTTTTCTTGCTGTCTTGACTTTGTTAAGTGACTCTAAAGCTTAAATGAAGATTTTACTGAAGTGTTATGAGAAATTATTTAAACTGCTCACAGTTAAAATCCCAATAAAAGAATTTCTGAAAGTCTACCTAAATTTTATAGCTGGGCATATAAAATATTTATTAAGTGAGCCCCATGTTAGAAATAACATTGCTAACTGTGATCAGATTTGATGCGTAACATGACAGCACTATTACAAATGGGGGGAGGGGTATTCATGTGTCTATACATTTAAATACATTAGAGAGTTCTTTAAAAGAGTGGATAGACGGTTCATTATATTATTTAAACATCTTAGATATTCCATAAATAGAAAGAACTCTATTGGTAACACTGGGTTAAGAAACAAAAGAAAATACAGTTGTGAATTCAAATTCCATTCCTATGTTACAAGCTAGAACAGAGACATGTGGAATTGAATCACAAAATTAAACAAATACGGGGAAGTCTGACTAGGTTGGCACTGAGATTAATGACAGAGCCATTAATGAGGAAAAGGCAAAGGATAGGAGCAGAATCAGAAGCATAATTAAAAAGGAGCAAGTAGTTAAAGTTGGGATCCATGGTGCACACCTTTAACCCCAGCACTCAGGAGGCAGAGGCAAGAAGATCTCTGTGAGTTTGATACAAGCCTGGTCTACAGTGAGTTCCAGGCCAGCCAGGACTACATACGGAGGCCTTGTATTAAAAAAAAAATGCTAAAATTAAAGACATCCACATTATGCATATAATCTTCCTGTATCCCTTGCTATCTTTATTGATACTTAAAACCAAACCTCTTCTCTGTCCTGTGGCTTCTGACTCAATGCTATAAATTTCTGGAGGTGCGCTATTATTGATAATACGAGTTGAAACAGCATTCACTTGGACATTCTTAAAATTAATAGCCATCAGTTTTCGTTAAACAAGATGACCTTGCATTAAAAAAAAAACATTGTGGCTATTTTTTAATTGCTACTATTATTTGTGTGAGAGTGCAGACACACACCATGATATGCATGTGGCGGTCTGCAGCTGACTTGGAGGAGTCGGCTCACTCTATCTTTTCATGGGTTCTGGGGATCAAACTCAGATTGCCAGGGTTGTACAGTAAGCACTTATACACAGAGCCAGCTCATCAGCCCTATACACCTTACATATCAAATTACTTTAGTCACAGTAACCACTCATGTACCCGGTCTAGTTCTACAGAACCAAGTTGCAGGGTGAGCTAGCTAATGCAGTCTGAAAGAAAGCATTCAATGGAAGAGTATGTAGAAGAAGTATCCAGACAGAAGGGAGAAAGCATTAAACCTGGAAAGAGTTTCAAAGCAAGTGGGATAAGACAGTTATAGTGAAACCAAAAGCCATGTTTTGCAAAAGCTGCAGAGAGGAATAAAAGATGAATTTTAGAAAGCAGGACGGCATCAGGGAGTGGCAGCCATAGCATGCAGGTAAGGCATATAGATGTTGCCCTGTGAGCACTTGCAGAACAGTTACAGGGCTGATCAGAGAGCGATGCATAAGCGATGTTTAAGAAGGCATGACCAAGGAAGAGGGGCAGAGAGAAAAGCAGCAGGCAGCTAGAGATGCGAAGCTCCGCTCATGGACCCAGGGGAAGTTCTAGTTTAGTCTGGGAGACAACAGAGTGAAGGAAAGACATAAGTGGAGGGCAGTGTAAAAGGCACTTGGCACTTGACTTCCAGGAAAATCTCTACAGATGCATACACCTCAGTTAAAAATCTACAAGATGGTTGCCTGCAGCCACATCAGAGAACTTTCATTGACAGGTAAGTAAATGGTCATCATTATAATGAAATCCACAGAAGGGTATAGTTTAATTGCTGATAAAGCCATTTTAAAGGAAGCTTTTATTATTAAGCTAAACGGAGACTTGGAGAAATAGTTTTGATAGAAGTAAAAAGTATTTATGTTCATGATGTTTGCAAAGTGACAAGTATTTTTAAATTTCTAAAATAATTAACTACCATTTCAGTGAGGCAGTAATAATGGCGTGATTGACAGGCCTGTTTTCTATACTTTTGCAAATTTGCTTTTTATGTCTCATTTTGTAGATCTATTTTCATCTTTTGCATACTGCAAATCTATCCCTAATCAAGGGTTCCCATTTTCCTTTGCAAAGGCACCTAGAAGTAAAACTGTGAAGTAATTATAGACAATATGACTGGAAGTGCCGACTTCCCTAGGACAGCCAGGCTGCACAGCAAGACCTTGTATCAAGAAGAATGTGAACATTAAAGCCATACAGTTTGCATAGGACCTTTCTACATCTGTTATCATTTTCCCTGACACTTAGAAGCAAACATTTTCTCTATCAAAAGTATCTATTTCTGAGCATTCTGTCTCTGTCTCTGTGTGCATGCTCTGTGCATGTGCAGTATGTTGATTCAGAGCTCTAGAATCTGCCTGTCTCCACTGAAACACTACGGTTCAGAACTCTAGGGGCCCAATGGCAAGTGTTCATGTTTGCACGGAAGGCACTTCATTAACTGAGCCTTCCTTCAACTCACTTGCAGACTGAATTGCTCTCTTTTCCTTCCTTCTTTCTTTCCTTCCATCCTCCCTCTCTTCCATCTTTCCCTCCCTCCCTCCCTCCCTCCCTCCCTCCCTCCCTTCCTTCCTTCCTTCCTTCCTTCCTTTTTTCTTTTTGAGAGGGATCTCAGTATATACCCCTGGCTGGCCTCAAACTTACTGATATCCTTTTGCCTTCCTGGGTGCTGGAAGTGCCTATTTCTTAATGTATGTGCCAACTTAGATTCTGTTTCTGCATATAGAGCAAACTTGTGTTTGGCACCCAGTATATCCTAAGTACTGTGCTGATCCTGGGCATACAGTGAAGAAGAAAGGGGAAAACCAGACATGGTCTGCCGACAAGGGAGCTCACAACATTTTATTTGAAAATCAGATCATTCAAATATACAATTCAAAATTATAATAAGCCCCATGAGAGAAAATTATAGGGTGTTATGGAAGCTTATAATATGGAGAGTAAGCCATGATGTTATAAAAGACATTGTCATTGAATTGATGTCTCTAAGGATGTGCTGGATTGAAACAGGGAAAGAAGTGGGTAAGAGAGCAAGCAGAGGTAAGGAACTGCATCGAGTAAGAAGTAAAGACTGACCTGCTGGGTGATGGTGTCCCACGGTCCCTGTAGCAGCCGTGGCTTATAGCACTCATGGACACCTTCCCATATATCCTCCAGAGCTAACGGTCTCCCATCTGTGAAAGTACATCAAAGCTGTGTTAGTGATCCATGTGACACGATGGGGCTTGTTGCTGCTCTAAAGCACTGAATGTCTTGACTTCCAGGAAAATCTCTACAGATGCATACACCTGATATACACACTTAGGTATCAGACTTCTGTATAAATTACTACTTTCTTCCTGAGAGAAGATTAAACATTTAAGCTTCCCTCCTTTGTATTCACACAGTAACCAAGATTTCTATTTATTACCTTTAGGAATTTTACAAACAAAACAAAAGGTGAACATGTTTCGGAGAGAAACAACAGATACAAGCCTAAGGGAAGGTCCAGGGAATGGACTCTGGTTCCCAGAGGTCTGCTCTAGATGCTGCTGGAGCCTTCATGATTTCTCTGTCTTCGAAGCAGAGACCACACCCAGACATTCCACTCTCGTGCTGGTGAGTTTAAGTCATCCTACTGGGCCTCAAGGAGATGAGAAGGAAGGAGGACATAATTTCTTATAGTAAGTAGTTTACCATTTACTGGGAAAACTATGACCAGTATATTAATACCTTAAAATACTAAATAGAAAGCAGTCAGTGCCAGAGGAAGCCTAGCGCTGGAGACTGCAGAGGACGGAGACACTATCACATAGCATTGGGGATGAGTGGGGATGGGATGCACGCCGTGGACAACCCGAGCCGCTAGCATGACAGGAATAGCAGGAAACTGAAGTGAGAATCCTCCCCTTTATGTCACTTCTCTCTCTACTCTTGGTGGCCACTCAAAGTGTCTTATGAAGACCACCATGGTACTTCAAATGTACACAGATAAGAGGAAAAATAGGCGGGAGAGATAGTTACAGAGATTTTCAAAATGCAGTGCTGGAAGGGTGTCATAATGCAAGAGTCTACTGCCACTCTGCCCACGCACAGCTCTAAGTGCTCAAGACAACACACAGGTCTTTCCCTTGGACAAATGTCCAATTATGCCTCAAGAGAATACATCATATATTGAATTATTGGGCTCAAAGTAGTGCAGTACAATGCAGGGAAAGACTCTTCTCCAAACAGTAAACATCACTGTAGTTTACAGACTTGAGAGTACAAGAAGAAATGTAGCATGAGGGAAAAGTGTGAGGCTTAGAGTTTGACTGGAAATTAACCACGGCTGGCAGTTGCTCTCTGTGTGCATCGCAGGTACTTTCCTCTGCAAAACTTTGCTTTCTGAATTTCAGTCACTTTTCCTATACATGAAGTAAGAAAATCCTCAGGATTTTCTTCCTATGAGGCTCATACAAGTGAGCCTTCTCAAGACTGTGTCAGGAACACTGAAAATGCTCACTAACTACTTGGCAGCTCCCAGCCTCTACTCCATACTCAGTCCTTCCCAAAGCTAATGGATCCACGTTGTACTCACTCCTTCCCGAAGCTAATGGATCCACGTTGTACTCAGTCCTTCCCAAAGCTAATGGATCCACGTTGTACTCAGTCCTTCCCAAAGCTAATGGATCCACATCTGCCCTGCCACTTCTCAGACTCAGTCCCCAGGCTCCCATGCCACACACAGTGCCTTTGATGCAATAATGTGCTAATGGCACAAGCAGGGCATTTCTCATGTCTGACCCCAAAAGTTGAACTTTCCCTCAACCTTTATTTTCAATAAATAGCACTGAAATATTTTGATACATTTTCAATAACTATCTTCATCTTGGCATTTATCTGGCAGCAGGAGACCATTATCTTGTGATAAATAGTTTTATTCCATTGACATTTCCATGTCTGTAAAATGAACAAGATTTATTCATCCAATTAACATTTGAATGTCATGTTTAGCTACAAGTTGAAAACAAGCTGCCTTCAATATCTGTGTTATATTGTTTTATGAACACATTTACAGAGTAGGCCAAACTCTGCTCTGAAGATAAGCACTATACATCTTAAAAACACAAGAGTGTGTTGACTTGGAAGAGGTAAATAAGGTCCTATGGCGTCACATAGAAAGCTCACTAATGAAATTACAAAAGACAACGTGCTTTCAAATAATGTTTACATATCAAAATGAGAGGGACTTAGGAGGATAATAAGTTGAGCACAGTAGGGCAACTAATGTTAGAGATAAGGTGACTAACACCCTGGTGTTAACTATGAAAGATGATGCTGTCAGCTCAACCCTGTGATGGAATCAGAAGCTGGCTTTAAGACTCACAATTCAGTGTTCTTCTTAAGCCATGCTTCCACTGAGGACAGAGACACTGTGAATGCTTTATGTATATTTATTAAAATTCATATGCATATTAAAATACATATACATAGAGGTATATAAAAATGATACATAAATAATGCATTCCTTATCACCAAACTTTTCATACACAGAGAAGAAAGCTGAGTTTTAATATCTGCTAACAAATAATAATTTTAATCTTATTCCTTAAAATAATCAATAACCTAAGCATAATTTGCTTATTGCCATTGTCAAAAGCCTGCCTACTCGGCTGGAAGTGTTTATACAAGAATAGTAATGAGCAGCCTAGCAACAATATCAGGAAATGTTACAGGATTTCCATCAAATGTGATACTAAAATTGAGGGCCGGTGCTTTTTCAGACCACATTAAATCTGGAGAATAAAAAAGAGAAGTCTTTAGAATACAGGATTTAAATGGCTATGGTCAACTTAAAAAAGCAATCACAGAGGTTAAAACTAAGCTCAAAACAAACATAAAGGGTGCAATTTTATTCATCTCAAAATGCACGTAATTAAAACGAGTAAGAATTTCTATGGTTTTTTAGAGCCAGAGGAGATGGATGACTCTAAGAAAAGAGTGTCTTCCAGACAGAACAGGCCTGGTGAATATATGAACTCACAGAGATTGTAGCACAGTGCATAGGGTCTGCACAGGTCCAAGGCAGACGGGTTCCCCATGTGAGAGGGTGAAGTGGAGATTCTCACCCATCCATACCAAGACTCTATCTCCAATTGACAACTGCTTGCAAAGGAAAAATTAATATCCTCCCATAGAGTCTTATTGGGGATTCAAATTGTGCTTAAAGCCCCACACCCAGGAGTGATGGCCAACACACAATGAGCTCAGCGGTGCTTTCTCCTTGTCTCACATTGCTCTGTGGGCATTTGACCTTACTGGTATTTTGCTTGTATATTATGGTTCTCGACTTTGTGTTTTCAGGGTTTTGTTCGTGTGTGTGTGTGTGTGTGTGTGTTTCTTGTGTTTTAATTAAAAAATTTTTTTACATGTTTGTTTTTTGAAGAGAGAGAAAAAGAAGGTATGGAGTTGGATGAATGGGGAGGTGGGAGGGTCTGGGAGGGTGTGGTTGAAAGGAAACCACGATCAGAATATATTAGATGCATTTTCTTTAAAGGCAAAGAAAGAAATATAAAAGAATCTTTATGGTTTTTAGCTTTTGTGGCTTTTAAAGGAGAAAGTAAGCATTGCACCCGTAGTCTTCAGGCTCTGTCGATGAGGCGGAACAGAACAAATGATTAGCAACAATGTACTTCTCTATATCCAGGGTATTAATTTCATTCACAAGTCACAGCATGCCTGTAGATCACTAGTACAGCATGTGGTTAGCATGTGCTAGGCCCTAGGTTCTAAGCTCAGAACACAACTCCCCCCCAATACTCATCTGCCACCATGTGTTTTCTCTATCTCTTACACAGTGAGGAGAAATGAGCAACCCCACAGTCATTACACAGCGATCTCCTTCCCAGCCATCAGTCTCCCAACAAAAACCATGGTCTGTCTGTCCCAGCATTCTAAATTTCTCCACAGTATGTGCTTGCCCTGCCTTTGTGCTACTCTGGGATTTAAGTTCAAACTTCCACAATGGCCTCTGTTAGTTTCCTAGCTCTAGTGTCCATGCCTATAAACTTCAAACATAAATGTAATGTATTTTGTGTGGAGCTTCACTCTACTACTCCTCTCCTCACAGGGTAAAATCTAAATGTACCAGCATGTCAGCCCCTCCAACGGGTCTATCTGCACCACTGTCTTTCTTCCCTAGGAACCAGGTCTTATGAAGGGAGTGAACCCACGCATCACATCACAGCAACCAGCCAGCCCTTTGCCCTCCTGGGCTTTTTCATAATAAATATCGCTCTCCGAAGTTACCTGCTTACACATGTCTCATTTCCTGCCTTTCCCGACTGTGGAGATCTATAGATGTGGATCTTGGTCATTCTTATTCCTGAACGGACCCTGTCATCTGAACCAGGTCTGATGTAAGTCATCAGTAAAGATGTCTTAACTCCATAGTAGACGTCCAAGTTTCTATATTTTTCATACTCAGTATAAATGTTTCCCACACTAATTAAAAGCCATCTTTGCACCTTTACTAGTTACCTGATGCTGTACTCTTGCTACACTGTAATTCATATTTACTTAAGTATCATATTGCTGTTGGTCATTTAAAATATCACAAGCTCTGAAATAGTACCTGGCACAAAGCAGTCACAAGGAAGCCACATCATTTTTTCTTCTTTTCAATTATTTTCTTGTGATAAATTTTCTAGGATGGAATTACTAAGTCAAAATGAAAAATACCTTTTAATTCAACACAGAAGAACTAGTATCTCATGCCTTAATTTTCTCCTTGGGGTAATGAGATAAGAGGTTAATTTTAGAAATAGATATTTATATTATTTGGCACCTACTATATACCAAGCTTTTGTGATACATCAGCTGGCAAAATGATGTTTTGGGGGAAGTTATAGTGTAGCCAGAGAGCAAGAATGTGACAGTACATAGCAAACATCATATGGGAAGTTAAGAAGCAATATACACTGTAGCAGGAAGGCAAAGGAAGAGGGACAGCTGAGGGGCCGGGTCAGTTTCAGACAATTCTTAGAAGGTGACCTGCTAACACTGCTTGTGAGCTCTGTGATGCCTGGCAGAGGGGGAGATGGTTCTGGGGACAGAAGAGAGTAAGCCCTGGCAGAACTGAGGGACAGCAGGATGAGCGATCTCTTAGCTCTCCTGAGGTCACAGAAGACATAAAAGACAGATTTATCCAGGTCAGCCAGGGCTATACAGAGAAACCCTGTCTCGAAAAACCAAAAACAACAACAACAACAACAACAAAAAGACAGATTTATCAAGATACAATTCACATACATCCAACTCTCCTGTTTAAAGTATGCAAGTTAAAGATTGAGACTGGGTTTTGTAAGCATCACCGTGGGTTTAGAATACTTGAAATGACCCACTTATTAGCAATTCTTCAGCTAATAACCTAACCTGGCTGGTTCTAGAAAACCACTGTCAGCTTTTATACATTTGTTTATTATAAACACACATGTATATAATATGACCAGATGGGTCTTTTGTGAATCGTTTTAGAAGTTTTCTATGTCATAGCATGTACTGGCCTTTTATTTGTTT
The DNA here is from genome assembly GCA_902729485.2 of Mus minutoides. Taxonomy (NCBI): domain Eukaryota; kingdom Metazoa; phylum Chordata; class Mammalia; order Rodentia; family Muridae; genus Mus; species Mus minutoides. Next base: position 8,715 of record CACVCL010028783.1, on the reverse strand, counting down.
TTTATAGCCGAGTTGTATTGATTGGTTGTATGGCAAATTGTGCTTATCCATTTACCACTTGAAGGGCATTCAGTATTTTTCTTTTCTACTTTTTGGCTACTATAAATAATCACTCATATATGAATTTGTATGTACCCCATGTTTTTCTTTTCTATGGAGCAAACTGACCAGTGAGATTACAATTGATAAGCTCTGGGTTCAGCGAGAGCTGACAAGCAACATCAACCTGTGGCATTTACATGTGTCCCCAAACACATGAACACACACATACACACACACACACACACACACACACACACACACACACACACACACAGGGGCATGAGTACCCACACACATGAATATCTACACACACACACACACACACACACACACACACACACACACACACAGAGGCATGAGTACCCACACACATGAACATGCACACACAGACATGCACACACTCACACAGGCATGAGTAACCACACACATACACAGACAGAAACAAACAAAACTTTGCTCTCTTATGCACATTCTCTGTTTATCTCTGTCTCTCTCTCTTTTGCTGTGTGTGTGGTTTTTTTTTTTTGTGTGTGTGTGTGTGTGTGTGTGTGTGTGTGTGTGTGTGTGTATAACCTGACTATTTCTCAAGGGCCACTGCAAATCCTCTTAGCACCTCTGGACATCTTGTGTTTGGCATCCTCTGCTAGATCATGGCAGGCCTGATATGACTATAAAGATTAGAATTTAAGCATTTTAAACAAACATGCCAGGTCTTAAATATTTAAAAGACCACTTCTCTTCAAAATAGTCACTAAGGGAGGCTAAATGATTCAAGTAATGCTACAAGAGCTGTCAGTGGAATTGTTTGTTGGAACCACATTCAGAGCCAGACAGGAAAACAAATACTTGGGAGTCACAAGGGTACTTTTTTTCCATTTAAAGCTCTAGACTCCATGATGCTAAAATTATTAATCATCATTATCATTATTAATTGTGTTTACTTACATATTTACATATTATTCTGTATGTGTTTTTATGTATATGCCATAGTGTGCATACACTATTGTGTGTGGAGGGGTAAAGGCTCTCTCTCTTAACCATGTAGTGTGTGGGGAATCAAACTCAGGTTGAAAAGCAATCACCTTTCTTCCTCCACTAAGACATTTTACTCTTGCTGAACCCACAATTAAATCTTAAAAATAATAATTTTAAAGTTATTCATTTCTTATTTTTCATGTTGGGCCACAAATGATTTTGTTCATACAAACTAAATTATTCTTTAATGAGTAACCACTTGCCAATTTGTAACAAAAAGAACTAGAAAAAAATCAAGTCTATACTTTGACTTTCTTCTGAATTTTGTGAATCTCTCCAGCTTCTGCTCATTGCCCACTCTATAAAAAGTATAAGTACAGTCAGGAAGTGGTGGCACACACCTTTAATCCCAGCACTTGGGAGGCGGAGGCAGAGGCAGGTAGATTTCTGAGTTTGAGGCCATCCTGGTCTACAGAGTGAGTTCCAGGACAGCCAGGGTTACACAGAGAAACCCTGTCGCAAAAAACAAAAATAAAACAAACAAACAAACAAAGTACAAGCACATGACAAGATGATCTACATAAAATATGGGTTCTTTCCCTTAAGTCTTCAGGGCTGATCTGCCTAGCCATAGCTTACCCCTCAATAACCAAAGACACACTAGAATTGGATTTTGTTGCCTTTTATACAACAACAACAACGACAACTAAATCGGTGACCTTTAAACCTTAGCAAACACTGTGGGCACATGACAGGTATTCAAATATGATTATGATTCTAATTATTTCAAATTGAACTACAGTCTTTAGAAATTCCACTGAACCATTGAACTGAGATAGCCAACTATGCTAAGAATCTCATCATACCAACGGAGCTTAAATAATACGGAAGCAAAGTATTTGGTGCACCATTATGTGTTTCTGAAAACTGAAAAGCAGCATTTTAACTTAAAATATGAGTGTAAATAAGCCCTTGGCTAAGTGTATTAAATATTATTTTGTGCCAATGTATTCAGGTCAAAGGACTTCCAGTCAAGAACTTTAAGCCATGTTAAGAAGACACATTATGCACCACTCTTCATAAGATATGAAATGCTCAGTAGTACTGATTTTTTTAATATGGCTAGAAATCACAATAGGCACATCAAGGGAGAAGCTGAGTAAAATTTCTAAAAACCTGAAAAGCTGAAATAGAAGCCAGAACAACTTAAGAAACCTATAAATTAAACACAATTATAGAGGTCACCTATTTAATAAGTGTTTACTGAGTGCCCACTATGTACTGGTGTGAGCTGGAGTGATAATACACATCTATGCTAAAGCAGCAGCAGCAGCAGAAGAAGAAGAAGAAGAAGAAACATTGGACAAAAACAAGGAAGAATTTAAAAGTACAACCTTTAGCAGTGTCCAGTATCATTTGACATTTTCACGTGAGATCTCCCAAATGACTAACAAGCTACATGTCAGGCAAACTATGCACCGCTCAAAATGTGCAGCTTCCCAAAGTAACTTCCTCAGTACTAGTAGTCCCTGTGAATCCAACAATACCATGAGATATTTCCCTAGCACTATCCACCTCTGTATAAGCCACACACTGAAAAAAGCCACACACTGAAAAAAACCACAGACTAAAAAAAAAAAAAGATAACTCATAAAAGTGATTAGAAAGAGTATAAATTATGCACAGTAAGTTTAACAGAAATATCCTAGATGTGGTCATTAGAAATAAAAAAGAAACTAGAGTGGATTTTTCATAATGAAATATGCCATTGTTCAATAGACTGGCCTTCTCCAGAGCTTTGAATGATATAAAAATTCATGTCATACTCCACGGGGAAGCAGAAACGATGCTCCACCAAAGGAGAAAATTCATTTTTGCTTCAGTGAGAAAATTACACTGTGCTATGAAATGAGTGTAATTGTTCATATACATTCACATCAGCTACTTGGCTAGCTAATTGTGTAATTTTCACTTATTCCTATAAACACTTAATACTTGGTATCTTTATTAATCGAAGATATCTATATAAAAATTATAAAAAACACAGCTCATGGCAACTTTACCCACATATACCAACAATTAATTCACTTATTTCGTGTGTTTTTGAGTCTTCAGTCAATTATTGCAGTGATAACATTGAAAAATGAGAACAGGTATGGAGTTTGAGTCTGCAGTTTCCACACATCCTTAAGAAGCCATCGGAATCGCTGAAAGCACTCAGTTTCATCACTGTGCATGAAAGTTAGAAAAAAGTTTTATCTTCCCTTGGTCTTAAGAGGACCAGGACACGTCGTACCACAGCTGCCATGACATAAACACACTCAGGGCCAAATCTAGGCTCAAGAAATGTCTAGAGTCCTCAAAAATCTATGCAATGGCATTGATGTGGTCTAACTTTTGCTTTCATGTGGCAAAGGAAAGCACACAGACGCACACCTTCCCCAAGTTCCCAGTAAGGAGCAAGCAGTGAGAAGCAAGGCTCTGGATCTCCCATCTTCTACTGCCACACTGTGTGTACCTGTGCACTGCACCTCTCTGTAAGGTGTGTTTGTGCTCCTGTTGCTGCTACTAGTGGTCTTGACCAATACTGCCTACACTCGGGATACTGAAGCTTTCATCTTCCTGGTTCTCTTACTAGACTTGCCCTGCCCATTCCTCACCACAGTGTCTATGAACACCATGGCCAGCCAAGGCTTTCCTGATCACTCCACAAGTCATTCCATCATCCTGCATCTTGGTGTGAGGTTTTTCCCTCTCTTGAGGTCCTGAGCATATTCTATTTCTTATAGTGGATTTCAGCCTGACTTATTTGTTTTGGGCTTTTAGCTCCCCCAAGGGTATCCTTTACTTCTGATTTCCTTTATTCATTTCTATATTCTAAAAACATCTTCATACTACATTATGGTCAATATTTCAGAGCTAAGGATAGATGAGAACAAATTTCAACATTACTTCTAGGGAAATAGGCCCAGTTCTTACTAAAAACAAAGACAATGATGATAATTTTAAAATTCACTGAATAAATGTTTTGCATTTACATAAAACACCTTATGGGAATCCATATAAGCAGATATAGTAGATGTTTGAATTTTCAGTATCCAAGCCCATTTCCAATTTGGGAGAAAAATAAGGAACCAACTGGAAGGCCAATCTCTCCTCACCACTGAAGCCAAAGGGCTTCACTTTGCAATCACTACTGGGACACCACTATCTTCATTTGGCTCTGTCATCAATTTCCAAGTCCTAATTTGCTTTTCTGGTCATTTCCCATTATTTTTACTTTACTAATATAGCTTCTTTAAAGGCCTTTATTGACTGTCTTCATAATTATTAACTATTAAAGAGACTTAATTTTAGTTTATATGTGTGACTCTTTGCTTGCATGCACATGAGTCTACCTACGACATGTTGGTGTGACATCCACAAGGGCAGGGAGAGGAGGGCCTGAGACACCCAGGATTGTAGCTACAAACAGTTGTGAGCCAACATGTAGGAGCTAGGAAACCAAAGACGGAGTCTTAACTACTGAGCCATCTCTCTGCCTAGTAGACCCAAATTTTAAAATCTGTCTGATAATTTGAATAGAAAAGTACATGTCATATATTTTTTAGATATATGAGAAGCTATATGTATGTGACTGTCTATTTTCATGAGGCATATTTCCAAACAGCACAGAAACATATAGAGATATGAGAGCGAGAGCGAGAGCGAGCGAGCGAGCGAGAGAGAGAGAGAGAGAGAGAGAGAGAGAGAAAGGGAGCATACACACACACACAGACACAGAGAGAGATGTGGGAGGCAGGAGTATTATTCATCCCAGGCTTGCTGCTAGCTTATTAGGTAGGCCAAGGAGCTGAGGCTGAACTTGAACTCCTGATCCTTCTGCCTCCCATTCCAAGCCCAGTTCTGGGGCTGCAACCATGTGTCACAATGTGATGCTTTGGATTCCAAGCTGCTGCTGGTGTTTGGTTTGGTTGGTTGGTTGGTTTTGGTGTTGGTGTTTGTTGTTGTTGCTTTGTTTTGGTCCGGAGTAAATGAGGATTTCCTCTATTGGGAAGCGGTAACACAGTCTTTCACAGGTGAGAGCGTGGCTCTCTTCCCTGTGTGTCCTCTTCTTTCACAGGTGAGAGCGTGGCTCTCTTCCCTGTGTGTCCTCTTCCAGGCTGTCTTATGCACACATGGTGTTAAGTGCTAGTGCAAGTAGCTTAGTTAACTCTATCGTGCCACTTCCACATTTCTTTAGTGTGTGTTATTAATAAACTTGGATTTTTATTAGTAACTTTCTATTACCATCATGTTCTATAACATGCCCTACTGTTCCCTAAGTCCTCTGAGGGATGTACATAAATATTTACAAGCTCAATATTCCTTCATTCTTGCTAACTTTTCTCTACAATTTTCACTTTCAAGTTTTCAATATTTTTCTTAACAGCATTCACCATTTGCTCCTCACATTTGACTTAAATCCCTAGCCTCACTAAATTCATGTTCTAGTTCACTGATGGGGCTTTTGCTAGACTTACTCCTGCTTACATACAGTATAAATTAATGAGCTTTCGTAAAGGTTGTTACAATCAGATGAGATTCTAAGTTAAATTATCTGTCAATTTATTTTCCATTTTCTGCTTATTGTGATAATTAACTGAAATCATTTTTGCCTGAGCCTCACCCGCTTTTTCTCTCTACTAAATAACTCCTACCCAACAGCAGGAATTTTATCCTGGAAATACAAAATATGTTCTTTCCAACACATCCTTTGTAAAAGGTCACTATTTAAAAATTTTAATAATGCTGACAACGGAAGTGTCACGTTCCTGCTCGTCATTTCACTCATTCACTCAGCCTCACTCATTCATCTGGCCTTTTGTCTCGTGATTTCTAGGAAATGCAATTCAGCCCACTTTCTCATTTTGTATGTCTCAACTCCTTCCTGTCCATTAGCTCATCCATAACTTGACCCCCATTCATCTTTTCAACCATTTCTTCCATCTGTACTGATAGCCAAGCACGCCTCATTCACTCTGTCACCAAAGCTGGCAGGCATCCCTCACTGTCCCTCAGAGGTTCTCCAGATGGAGCTACAAATCCTTGACTTCCATTTTTCCACTCCCAAGACGTTCATCTTTCTTGTTCCTTTAAGTCCTCTTTGTGCATTTCAAACCAAAGGCTTCCTCACGCTCTCTTTTTTTTTTAAACGTATTTATTTATTTATTATTAGAGAATTTCTTCATTTACATTTCAAGTGTTATCCCATAAGTCCCCTATACCCACCCTTCCCCTCCCCCCTGCCCTGCTCCCCTACCCACCCACTCCCACTACTTGGCCCTGGCATTCCCCTGTACTGGGGCATATAAACATTGTTAGACCAAGGGCCTTTATTCCCCAATAATGGCCAACTAGGCCATCTTCTAATACATATGCAGCTAGACACATGAGCTCTGGGGGTTCTGATTAGTTCATATTGTTGTTCCATCCATAGGGTGGCAGACCCCTACAGCTCTTGGGTGCTCTCTCTAGCTCCTCCATTTCCTCACGCTCTTAACCCAGGTAATGCTTCTTCCTTCACCCCAATGACTTACCCACTTGAATCAGTTTGCTGTTTTTTATCTGAACCTTTTCCTTGCTTTGTTTTATCCCACCTTTGAGGGTGAACTGTTGTTTGGCTATTTCTTTCATTCCTCTTCTCTGGGAGCATCTTTTAAGCCCATAACAACTGAACAAATCTTCCACAGGCAGTATCTGGGGTGCATTTTAAGTTCTATATCCTTGCTTTCTGGGCCAATAAGACAGACTTCAGTTGCAGAATGGGAGAAATGTTTCCGTCCCTATTCTAAAGCGGCCCTTCTGACTAATTAAGGAAATATGTCAAAACAGCTCCCAAGAAGAACGCATATGTCAGCCAAAGAATTAAATATTTGAAAATGAGAAGAACCACTTGGTCCATTTCTCAATAAAGATTAAGAACAAAGGGAAAGAGAAAGGGAAATGGAAGAAATAAGTTAGAATTCAATCTAGAATAAACATAAAAATCTCCAGTTAAGGTGTCAGGATGGGTGTTTAAACCTATGACTCTGTTGAGATCAAGGCCATTTGGCATAAATAGACTCTTTAAACCGCATTATCAACATTTGCCATTTGCTCCCAGCCAAGTCCATCAAGAGAAAACGGGGCATAAATGTCCATGGAACAATAAAAATGATGAGAAAGGGAGTCTTTGTTGGGGTACAAACAACTGATGTAGAGGGCTTTAAAAGCAGTGGGCAGGCTAAGTGAGAGACACACAAGCGGCACATACAAAGCCTGTCATCAAACTCCAGCACCACAAAAGTACAAGGTAGAAAAATATACAGGATAACCCTGATGCTCTGTGGGGATTCAAACCACAAGACAGAGCTCAAAACCAGACCCATTATGGTTTATATTTGCAGCCTCTCAAAGAAAAGGGCAGCGACCTCTCACTCAAAAACTTGATGATAAATAGTACTACCTTTGCCTTGCCCAAACCGACAAGGACAAAAGCAGTTAAAAGAAACAGAGCCCTGAGAAGAACTCACTTCTCTTCAGTCTGTGTGATCATTTTGGGAACCAAGTTCCTGGTTAGGCATGGTGGTGCACACCACAACCATAAGCAAGTTTTTGGGAGGCCTGCAGAAGGAGAAATGTGAGGGAAGCTTAGACAACAGAGTGAGAACTTGTTTCAGTAGTAGTAGCAGTAGTAGGGAAAATAAAAGAGGAGGCACCATGTTCCTAGGAGTCTTACTGATATGACAGGCATCTAGAAGTAAAGGCTACATGAACTTGGCCATCTGCCTTCAAGAATCACATAAAGAAACCTATTTACAGAGATAGGGTAGCTGCTCAGCTAGGCTGGATTCATGCTTTGGGTCTTCAGGATGCTCCATTCTCCTTAGTTTACTATATCTATGGTCTCTGAGAAGCAACTGATTCAACAGTAAAGATATATAAATAGTTTGGCCTTAGGTCTCCTGGAGAGGGCACCATCACTTCTCCCTTATACCTTGTCACAACAGTGAGAACAGAATTACATTCACAATATTTTAGTCTTTTGGCTATACTTAGAAATGCTTAGAGATTCTTCACTATTGATTCATCCAGTAAGCATCTGCTGATGCTTGCCTACAGGTGACGATGTGAATAACAAAATTAGCAAGGTGAGCATGGCGTGTGTGTAGAATGCCATGTAACTATCAAGCACAGATCCATAATCAATGCTTCTCACTTTGTAGGTAATCAACACTAATATCCTTCACTACTTTTTATATGTTTGAGTACCATCTGGTAGGAGGGCAAATAAACAGGCACATTATTATATTGCAGTGTGTGAGGTGATGACATGGTCTGATGGGAGATATGAGACAGGACGTGGGAGGAGCAAGGGTAGTCAGCATGTTAGCTGAGTCTCAGGCAGACACTGAATCATATTCAGGAGTAACAGGAACTCAAAGCACAGAGGATTTGCACGTCAAGAAACAAAACAGATAGCGGTCTCGGGGGAAAACATACCAATCCCTGGCAAACATGGAGGCGGAAGCTCACGGTCAGCTTTTAGATGGAACACAGGGTTCCCAAGGAAGAAGGAGCTAGAGAAAGTACCCAAGGAGCTAAAGGGGTCTTCAACCCTATAGGTGGAAGAATAACCATGATCTAACTAGTACCCCCCGGGCTCGTGTCTCTAGC